>JANHGB010040687.1:0-12419 GCA_026283785.1 Coracopsis vasa | reverse complement strand
ATCACTACAGTCCCTGATGAAGAGTCCCTCCCCAGCATCCTTATAGGCCCCCTTCAGATACTGGAAGGCTGCTATGAAATAAAGGTGATCAAGGCCATTTTCCTAACTTTTAAGAGAAATGCCATGCTTACACGGGCAAAGTAGGTCTCTGGGCCAGGAATCATGCTTATTGAGGCAAGAGTTTGTCTAATAGAACTTAAGGTTTTAATATTATGTAATTAAATTTATGTCCACACAAGTCAAAATACATAATGCAGGTTCTGTTACTAGAGTCAGAATCAGGTGAGCAGACCCTTGCTTTCCATTGAAGCCTTTTAGACTTAAAGGGCATTCCAAAGTGATGAACTTTGGCATTCTCTGAGCAGTCACTGTAGTCAGTGGATTTCACACACTTTAAGCATCTGTCCAGAACGACCTAGCAGTAGGATGGAATTACCTCTTTGTTGTTTTAAGACAGCCTTATTTAAATGTGAAGGAATGTGTAAATACTTAATTAGACAGCCTTAGAAGAATATGATTTGATGGCGCTTTTCATCATAATATTGTTGATGATTACTACCTCAAGTCTTTTTAGAAGTTGCTAGGTCTTTCCATATGCACCCAAAGAATTTTCAAGAGGGACTGCAAGACTAAACATTCTGTTTTGTAACGCTGTGTAATGGCAAGTATAATAGAATTAGGATCTCTTGCAGGTTTTGCAATTTAGCATACATAAAGCTTTCTAAATTACTAGAGAAAGTGAAAGTTAACACTTATTTAATCAGTCTAAGCTTGGTAATTTAGCCAATAAAAACTAAAACATTTAAGTTATATTAATTGAAAACAATATTAATGGTTAATTTTCTGAATGATGGAGCAACATAAAAACAAACTTGACTAACACTGTGATTAATTAATTGATTAGCTAGGTCCTGTTGAGAAATTATATTCAATACAGTCTGTCAATACAAATTGCTATCAATTGCCACTTTATGAAGTATCAAGAATAACAGGTTCAGGTGCATATTAGAACTAGTTGTCATGAATACCAATTTACAGAAGAAAAATGGATTGTTTATCACCTAATTTAATTTCAGATGCCTAACTTACTTCTAATAACTCATTTTAGCACTGAATTTTCAGGAACCTGAGCACTGTTAAAAGCAGCAGTTTGCTGTAATAAGTTGCAAATTAAAATTCTTCTGTAAATAATTTAAAGCAGCCTATAACTCTATTTTTGCCATGATTATTTAGAAAATAGCAATTGTATTTAACATCCAGACACCCCATCCTCCCACTGGCAGCATATTTCATTACAAAGGCTTCACTACTGCTGCATTAGACTTGACTGTGCTTTTAATAACATGATAGGATCCAATGTTGATTCTGGCCAACTCAGCCAAAACACTTTGTGGGGTCTCCTAGGCCATGCATGCTAGCAAATATACCACATATGGATGCATTTACTACACTTTATTTCAGCATACCTGGACAGTTGCAGAGAACAGAATTCTGCTCAGAGGCTCATAAGCAGTGTGCAAGGACGGAAAGTTGCGCTGGTTTGGGGCAAGGAACAGGTGTTTAGCTCATCCTGTACTTTCTGCATCATATTTCTGAAGTCTTCTAGCTTATTTGCGGTGTTTGTGAACAAGGGAAGTTTTAGAAAGAAAACCAACACTCAGAGCCTTTTAAAATTGCTGTAAAACATCAATTTCTTAATGGCCTCTAGGAAGCTGTCAGCCAGAAATAATTTAAGACATATGAAAAGACCTCCCCCTTCCAGATTTCAAATATTCACTGAACTTAGCGCTGCTCAAGTACACATACACAATTGCATCATATGAATAAACTAAGATGGCATAATTACTTAGGAGTTTATTAATCTGAATAAAGCTTTACCACCAGGAACCATGGCAATCCATGTCTACTGCTGTACTGCATGTTCTTGCAAGACTTTGCAGTTTCTGGAAATCAATATACCATGAGCTTTTGTATCTACTGTGCAAACAAGGCATTGAAACTGATCATGTTGCAGCACACTTGCAATAGGTACCTGACAAGAGTCCACCAACTTGTACTCATCTCTGTGAAACACAAGCAAGCATAAAGGTTACTGCCAGTTTCATTGACTTACTGCAACTCCCTCACACGAATATGCAGGATGTTCATTAGCTGATGCAGATCACTTTGTATTTCAAAATAACTATTGTATTAATACTGTCCTGTGATGTGCGACTTCAAGAAAGATCACAGTTGCAAACAAGTGGCAATAAACTAAAAGGTTTCAAAAGCCTTTTCAACTTTCCTTTAATAACATGAATTGATTTAATAAAGGAAAAGTTCAACAGCAAAGTCTTTGAAATGCCACCTCAAAACCAGGTCAGATTCTTACTTCTTAGCTTCTCTTTCACAGCATGAAAGGCTGCCTGTGTTTTGCCTCATGACTTCTCCTTATGGGAGCTCCCATGGATCATTCCTGTTAGCAAAAAGGAATCCATTGACTAAGCCTATCCTAGAGCTGACAGGCTGAGCTTACTGCAGCACTGCAGGCTGAACACATATTGACCAACCTAGTTAAAAACATAGCAGCGCATAACTAGCATTACACTAGCATTGCTGCTTATTATATTTCAGACAGAACTTTTTCATCAGTAAGAACGTATTTTAGTTTTAACTTCAAGTCACAATAGTAGCAGATTTTACTTCAAAAATTGCTTTCTATAAGTCTGATATTTGCCTTCCCGAGAACATATAACTGGATTTTCTGAGATCCATTTGCTCTTACTGTTCCAGGAACAGCTTAGGATGACCAGCTTCAGAAAGTCACCCTGTTCTTTCCACGACCATTTTGGAACACCCTAAACTGCTGTCAGCATACAGCAGAGCAAAGGCAGATTACAGTACCCCATTTCAGAAGCAGACCGCTGCAGAACAGGTATGGCTCAGTACTTTAACACTGCAGAAACTTCTGAAAATACAATTCAAAAATCCTCTCAAACAGCTATTTAGACGATGTTCGAAGAGCCTTTGGTAATAACAGAAATAACTCTTTGCCTAGAGGATTACTTTCGAACCAGATTGTTTGCGTTTCATTGTATTGATCCACAGCTACACTGACACAAATGAAGAGGCAATCAGAGATGGGAACTAGTTTCATTACCAAAGCTAACGCCTCACACACCTATGCTGTCAGGAATCAAGTGGTTATTCCCAACCCTGTCAGCAAGTGTCTGGTACCTGAAAGGCAGGGGTAAAAACATGGCATTTGTTTTTTTTTTTTTCCTTTTAGAGGGAGAGAGGTAAGGAAAGTATTCTAATTAAGACTTTATATATTTATTATAATCACATTTAGAAGGTACAAAAACCTATCTATATTCACTGAATCAAGATAATGGTGTAGTAGACATGACCCCACCCCCCTGGTATATTATAAACTTAGTAATAACCACTACATGCTTCAGTTATGAAAATTAATTGTTTGGAAGAAATTTGGCCATACTTCATTAGTTTGAAGCCTGTATCACATCTTAAAGCCTTCCAAAATTTAAACTACAAGTATCTACAATTACATCAGAGCAGAAAAGGTAGTATTCCAAAGGTTGCAAGGCATTACCACATGACTAAAAAACCATGAGCAGATCTTAGTTTCAGCTTGCTAACAGAAGTGACTGACTCAAGGAACAGTACACATTAAAATACAGGCACGTTATAACAAATTGTATTTGTGATGAAGTATTAACTAGTATTTCTACTGGCACCCTAAGGCAACTGATATTTGACTCCATACAATCCATCACTTCAATCATTACATGGTAATAAAGCCTTTCTAATAAAGCTTTCAGATTATAAACATTGACCTGTAAGAAATTGTTATTTAACATTGACAGACACTGTAGCAAGACAACTTTAAGGAAGATGTATGCATCACAGTACGGCTTGAATGCAGGGTCCTACACAGACACAGGATGTTATTCATCCTTAAGGGGGAAGCTGGGAAAGAGTAAAAGATGAGTGCAGTAATGCTTGTATGCAGCATTTGTAGTATTATGTTCATTTTTCACTAGAGCCTTACCAGGCATGAAACATTAACAAAACCATACCAGCTTAGAATCAACTCTCAGATTTCATCAGTAGTACAAGACTTTAAGACCACTTTAACAGATGAAGGCAAAACCAAACTTAAGTGTCTCTTAAATTTATCACAGCTCAAGTTGATGCATTATATTAAATAAACCCACAGAAAAAGTTGAGAAGTATTAACCACTGGAAGACTGTAGATCCAGATCCAAAAGAGTCAGCTGTGACTGGACTGACGATACGCAGAACTGACACCTATTCCTATGATGCTTGTTCCCCCTCAAAACAATTCTGCATTATTTTACTGGCACCTAAATCCAAAGGCAAATAAATTCCTGTTGATACACAGAGAAACTTTCACACCTTGAGAGTTTACTGCAGTCTAAATAGAGTTAATGGATTCAATGTTTATGCCTAACACACACAGGCAGGAATGCTGAACATTTCTTTGCTGAAGTTTCCTACAGAACAATGAAAGAAATAAGGATTAATTATAGCAAAGAACAATTTTGTAACATATTGTTAATAGCTTACTAGGGTGAGAGACCAATATCTTGATTCTACCTTGAAGGGCAATTCATGAACCACATACTACATCAGTAAAAGTGGATTAAAGGCATGGAAATCACTTGGTATGGAGATTAGAAAACCCATATCCAGTATCTCCTGTCTCCCAGGACAGCAGCCTAGGTCACGTCATTTTTCTACCAGGCTTGTTGAAATCAAGGACTCTTTTTGCCACAATAGGGGAGTCACAGGTGTGACAATACATGAGAAGAGATCCCATAGCCTTCTATTAAGGTCATAAGAAATGATTCTTCACTGGCTGATGATGGTTTGTAACACCCATCTCTTATGTTATCAATGACTGTTTGAGGCACTGAACTATTGTACAAAGTATGAATGCAACGGCAGTCCATTTGGTTTTGAAAGCAGAAGCATGAGTACCTAATTCTGCAAGACCATTTTTAGATGTAAATCCTGACTTGACAGAAGCTTTCTGCAGCCTGTTTTAGGTACTTTTGAAGAGACATCCCTTTTCAGTAGTCCCCGTTGGCTCTGTTCCACATATCTCTGGATTCAGTTCTGAGTAACACATCTAAAAATGGCTTACTACAGCAATGGGCATTACAATAGCAAACTCTTCTGGGAGAAATTCATCCCAGCATCTCATATGGTGTTTTTAAATTGACAGCATATTTCTGAATGAGTTCTAGTTAAACCTTGTATTTTTAGGAAAAGCTGTAGTAATTACTGATTTATATTTTATGGCTTCTGTTATGCTGAAAGCCATATCTAGATTGAAGATAGAAAGTGCCAATATAAATGTCATTTACGAGCAGGTCACTGGATAAGGAGTAAAAAAACCCCCAAAACCTGGGCTCACTTCCAATTTTTCTTTGTCAGTTTTCCTTTGTGTAAAGTGGGATGGATATCTACTAATATATAAGAAGCATTTTTATACCTAAATATGAAAATAAACATTACTTATTAATAGACCATTTCAAGTAACTACAAAGCTACTGAAATACTGAATTACTGTAGTATCTGCTTTCCTCAAAGGTTCCATCTGCACTGTACAGAATTTACTACTGAAATAATGAAAAAAAAAATAAATATAAATATAAATCAGCAAAAGGACATTCACACTTCAAGGAGCCTGGCTCCATAGACCACAAATACCACCTAGGTAACAATGACTCTTAGATAATACTGGAATAACCTCACTTTGTTAATTCTAACACTTAAAACCAAGATAAACTGGAGCCTTGCCAGCATTTCAGAAACTTTTGTTGCCACACCATTAGTACAGTAATAACTCAGCTTCACATTACATCGAAGGATAAATGAAGTATAACAGTGTTGATTTTCTCTTAACATGCAAACACATCAACAGGACACCTCAGGTAGTTCGTACAATAGGAATATTTGTTCCATTACAAAGAATACCTTTTATTCCTTTGAAATCACTCCTTTTAATTTTGATCTGTGCTCACACCATATAACAGACACAGTTTTACTATTCTCTGAGCCCATCACATGTATAAATGTCTAAGACACCATTGCAAGTACTGCTAAAGTAGTATTGTAATTTATGTAGAAAACACCAAATTTCACGCATTCATCTTTATTATTAAACCTCTTTATGAGAACAGATTTAAGATGACTTGGGTTTTTTAAAAAACAGGATACTTGTTTTTTCTCCATGGAATCAGTAACAAAGTCTTATCAGGAAGGCAGATTAAAGGATTCCAGAATGCTAGAAGTACTGATATTCTGCCCCCTTTATTACATGCAAGGATGAAATTCCTAGCAAACAATTGGTAAGGAATCACATGTAAAAATCATAGGCATGACTATTTTCAGTAAGGCGCATACCTGGCTATGTTCAGTGGCATTAATTCTGCTTTTTTAACTTGAGTTTCTAGAAGCTGCACACAAAAACATATCCTGAGAATTACAGTTTCACTTTAGAAATCAAACAGGGTAGTACTGCAGTCTGCCTATGAAGAAGCCTACATCATGTGTCTTAACATCAGAAAGGCTACCTCAGTTCTGCACTGAGCACATAAACTAGCTTTTCTTCATCTTTTTCAAGCTGGGGCACCTTTGTAGCAATAGACTGCATCCACACCACACCTCACTTGTGTGCATGTTCCCAGCACTGTAACAATAGCTACTCCACAGCTTTCTTGCCCCCATTCCCCTGCAAAATGCACCACTTCACCCATCTGTGTTACACACTTTTTTGTGATAACACAGGAATGCTTCATGTCACAGTTTAACCACAGGTGGAACTTAGTGCCATGCAGCCACTCACTCACTTCCCATCCCCTCTTCCCCAGTTGGATGGAGAGGAGAATTGGGAAAAAAAAAAAGGTAAAACCCGACAGGTTGATATAAGAACAGTTTAATAATTGACATAAAGCATAATAATAATAAGAAATAAAGAGATGGGGGAATGAAAACCAAGCAATACTTAATACAATATGCATTTGAATAATGCAAAAAACGATGATGCCCAGCCCATCCCCAAGCAGCGATCAGCCCTTTCCAGCCAACTTCCTCCAGTTTCTATACTGAGCATGATGTTCTATGGCACGGAATATTCCTTTACACTTTACATAGAAGGTAGCTATATTCATGTTCCCCCTTCTGCTGCTTTGCAATAGTAGAGATATATTACTTATTCCAGCTACTGCAATGGGCAGGATATGTCTTAGGCCGCAACTTTTACTCACTGCATTGCTCACCATTGCTCACCAACTTTCCATCCTTTTATTTATGGCAATTAAATGAAATCAATTTTATTTACCAGCTACTCAAACTGCTCCCTGGTTTTGAAGAGTGGATCAAAATATTTTATAGTATTAATCAGCTATTTGCTACTGAACCTCAGACCACTGTAATCTTGGAAGTGAAAGATCTGGATCTCAACTCAATGTGGGCAGCCTCATTCCCACTGCACAGATCATTTCCAAGGCCCCCATATCATAGGGCTAGTGATGCTTTATAAGCAGCAAAGAATTCTCAGATACTTGAGAATTGTCTTATTCGTAGCCTTTTTAACAACAACGGTTGTACTGATTGAGTCACTGTAGAAATGAACAGAGATGAATCAAACTGCCATGCCCATATTAGCAGTGGGGAAGACAACACAACAGGGATGCATAAGCCTAAGGCATAAGCCCTAAGTATTCCCTTAGTCCTTATCAAAGCAAATACTAATCGTGACTGCTCACTAACGCCTTCAATTTCCCAAAGTTTCCGCTGTCTTAAAACTTAACTTCATAGCATCATTTTTATCATATATTCTGTGACAGAAGAGCTTAAAGGAGTATAACATGAATGTTCATTTGGCCCTACGCCTCTGGTAATGGGCACTATATGAAATATGAACTTTTATCTGTGATGTATTATCTTTTGCTTAAAATACAGCTAATTGGTGTCATTTGTTAGTGATGAGACAGCTGAATATCATTTCTTGTGTCACATTGACTTCAAGTTGCTTATGATAGCATGAAACTAGTGATAGTGAATTTCTGAATACAAATTTTTGAAGATCCACTATGCACCTCATAGTTATCAATACACTGTCTTCACTGAAATACCCAGCTGAGGAAAAGGCTACAGATAGTAACACTTAAATTCATTATCATATTAATTGTAGATTAAAATATCTATAGATCAGTGGTTTACATTAGTAACATCAGATCATACACAGAGAACAATTTCTCAATTTGAAGCTTAAATAATTCATAAAATCATGGAATAGTTTGGGTTGGAAAGGACCTTAAGGTCATCTAGATCCAACCCCCCTACCATGGGCAGAGACGTGTTCATCGCTTTTGCTTTGAGTATTTGTATGCAATGCTACTGATTCACTTTCCAAGATAATCACTTCACCTTCCAAAGCTGTTCTGGATCACATTTGCTCCCAAGATACAGATACAATGATCACACAAATAATTCTGTTTGTAAATTCTATCGTAATGTAACTGTATAGAATTGATCTATAAAATGACCACCTCTATTGAGAAAGCAATATTATGAACACCCTTTTAACACAGTAACACTTTTGATCACACAGCTTAGTGATCTAACATGCTTAGGAGAAAGGTATTTGGGATGACTCATTCTACAGCACCTGAGAGTACACAATTTCATCATCTCTCGTAAACAACTAGAGCCAGTAAAAAGATGCAGTTTATGCTATTCAGATGTTTGAACATATCAATTCTACTTGTTAGCATACTAGCAGACCTAAACTATACAATCTAGGCACTGTAAGGACTGCAATGGGTCAATAAATCACTGAAAGAAGACAATGGCTTTATGATGTGGCAGGGATATTTTAATTGATCAGATAAGCACACCTATTTCAAAAAGGAGGTACTATCTTTTTAGGTGAAACTTTATTAGTATTAACAAAAGTAACCAGGTTATTTCCTGAAGATGGAAAAAAAAATGCACTAGGGAGAAAAGTTATATCTGCCTGGATTACCTAGTAGGCTTCAGAAGGGATACTAGAAAAAAAATACTAGCATTTACTGAAGAGAGATGATTTTTAATAGTGGGCTCTCTTAAAGTGCAGCTGGTGCACACAAATAAGAGAAAGAGATTGACATGTTACCAAGAAGAAAAAGGAAAAACCAAGCAAACGAAAGAGAAAAACATCTTTCCCATTTACTCTTAGTAATAGGTATTTGAAATCTACTTTTTCTTTTGTTTCTTCTTTGAAGAACTAAAATATCATGGCCAATTTGTACAGCATAAAAAACAGCTTTAGCACAGTTCATCTTAACTTTACTGAACCCCAGCCAAGACACCCATCATTAAAGAAGAAAGGAGTCTTTTTTCTCCACAGCTCACCAAGTTTCCAGACTGCTTTCCAGGGTCAACCATTACTCCTCACACAGAGTCCTTCCCACAGCATCTCTCAGCACAACCCTACAGCCCTTTCAGGAGGGGCTGCAAATTTGGTATTTAGGTGGATCTAAGCTTGTACAGCTGCTGTTTCTAATTGAATAACTGGTCAAAGCTGAAGACAGGTAAAAGCCTGTGAGTGGGATATTCATTAACCCTGTCTGTCTTGTCACCCTGTGACCTGTGCCTAGTTTACCACAGAGCCTCTAAAAAACCCCTCCTAAAATACTAAACTCATCTCACCATACATCAGCCACAAGCTCATAACTGTGTTTTGCAATTGCACATGCACTGCTAGTATTTAAACACCTTCTTTTAAAAGCTCTGTCCATAGTATACCAAGGTACACGTTGAGACTACCAAAATGTAAAGGTTTGTCTCACCAACCTGGTTACTTTTGGTGATAGTATGACTGGCTCAGTGGACGACAGCAGTGGATGGTGTTAACCTTGAATTTTAGCAAGAGTCTCAAAACAGTCTCCCATGGTATCCTTGTAAACAAAATTGTGAGATACAGGTGGCCTACAAGTTAGAAGGAAAGTCTGACAGTACAGGATTTGTTCAGTCTTGAATGGCGCTGGCTAAGTTGGGATCCTATTGCTGATTCTGACTATGCCATGCTTTTCTCACAGGGATAAGACAATGGGAAGCAGAAAGAAGTTCTAAGAAGGGAGATTCTGATGAGATATCAGAAAAAGGCTTTTCACAGTCAGGGTAGTCAAACATTTGAACAGGGGCCAGCAAGTTCATGGAATCACCACTCTTAGAAATACTCAAAACACCATCGGACAGGGCCCTAAGCAATCTGATCAAAGGTGGCTTGACTTTTGCTCAGGGGTTTGGCTCATCTCCAGTCTCTCTGACTGACAGATGACTACAAGAGGTACCGTCAACATAAATTATCTATTATTCTATAGTGCATAATGAATGATGTTTTCTACAGATTAGATTTATCACATAATTCAAAATCAGTAAGTAAAAAATTTTGGATTTCAGCTTAACATGCTTTCTCCTAACAAGGATCAGTCCTTGGTCCTATTAATGTAAAGTCTATGACACAGCTGATGAGAAGATGAGGTCTTGTGCAGTAAATACTCAGCTAGCAAATAGGTGCATTTTTCTGTCAGAAGTGCCTGCCCTAGTGATCATAATGCTGAAACAGAATGGTGCTTGGAGAAGATCTGCATACTGATGAAAACAAGCTGGTTAGAGTTAAAAATGGGCAAGGCAGAGGTGAGCAGGGGAAAGCATTCAGAAGAACCTATAATTACACGGAAGATGTACCAAACAATGATCACTATCACCCATTGTATAGAAGTGCTTTTGAATTTCTCATTCAGCCCCAGCTGTCATTAAGCAGCATTTCTGAATAATACTTTCTGCCCTTCCCAGTTGGTTTAAAGTTGTTGCCCCACATTCTGGAAGATAATGAGTTGATTGTGCTATTATCACCTCTCAGGGTGACTACAGTTCTATGATATACTTGAACATTTTAAGCCGTTTGAAAAACTATCTGAAACAGAGTAATAGGTTATACCTCAGTAGCAAAGGCTACTGCAGAGATGTCTGTAAAAACATCAGACCTGCCTTTTGCTTTTTGCACTGCCTTTCCTGGGAACATAAATTTGAGGTATCCTCATACTCAGTGCCTAAGACAGCACATCTAAAAACCTGCCTAAGGGGCTGTGATCAAACCTTTCTTTTCTCATCTTGCACAATGGAACTTTTTGGAACAAAACCAGTTCCAAGTACTACAGGTGACGTAAGTTCCCCAGGGTTAGGTAAGTAACGATCCTGAAGTATTACTTGGCCTGCAGACTTTCAACAAACTTTCCTATCATTTACCCCAAATTCTAGACAAGTTTCTCTGACTTTGCCCTCTCTCACATGCCAAAACATATACATCAAACAGAGCAAAGCATGACGTCATGAACTCCTACACTAAATGCACTGGGTTTATGCCATGTTCTGTTGTGAATATCAATGGCTACAGGCAGAGCATATGCAAATTGTAACACTATGTCTAGGCTTTGTGAAATATGGTTTGGATTGCAGGCAAATTTTATCAACATATTACTCAGTGGTCATATTAGGTATGCCATTTTATTGATGCGTATTTTGTGTGTTTTTTTGGATATATAGTTGTTGTTATATATATATATAGTTGTTGTTATATATATATATATAGTTGTTGCTCCCAAGCATCAAAGCATCTTCCTGTATGGCCTCACATTAATTATTGCTTTCCTTCAAGGTCCTATATTGTTTGTTTGTTCACCCCTTCCAGTTCTCTCCTTACTTGTTTTTCACCCTGAGCATCCTTATATAAATAAAAGTAAGTAATAAGACAGAAATCTTGGTTAGAGAAGCTTATTTAAAATTTTCTTCAGCTAGTTATTTGGCAAAACAGCAGCAAATCTATTATAAACTGTTGCTAGACCATAACCACATTGTGCTTTGCACTTACTTCTACCATGTAATTATAACAGGAAATGAGAAAAATAGAATTTGTTTTTTTAAAATATATATCTGCAATTACTCTGCATTTAACATTACAGACAAATCCACTATTTCTGAATAACTCCATCAGATTAAGTATACTATTTAACTAGTCTAGTTTTAATGATGCTCTAGCAGATATACATTGTGCTGGATTTGGACCTGGTGCAATGCTGCTTTTCGTGAATTCAGCAAGTGAGTGATGGGAGAATCTAACTCTGAAAGTACAGAGGAGGACACAACAGTAGATTTTGGAGGGTGTTTTATGCATATTCAATTTCTGATGTTCAGCTGGCTCTCTATATATCAAAATGGTAATAGATTTTCTTTCTTTAAAATATTCCTCATGCAAAAAAAAAAAAGCACTTTACACATTCATATGCCCAGAAGAAAATGATCTCATTAGATCTCATTGCCAAAGTCATGTCAGCACCTCT
>JANHGB010040686.1:0-15715 GCA_026283785.1 Coracopsis vasa | reverse complement strand
CACCTCTTATACCTGCCCTAACTGTCAAGCTGCTCCATGAACTTGGGCACGCACACTTGTCTGTGCATATTTTATGGCACACTGACGTGTCCCTTGCTTGCCAAGGGGCTAAACTAGCCCATAAAGGTGCCAAACAGCTACAGAGGGATCTTTCAAAGGATTTTTTCTGTTCATTGTGGCACTAAAATGGTTTCATCCTTTTCAGCTATCCCTACCTATCAGTCCCTCAAGAACATCTGTTGCTGTATAACAAAGAGAAAGTACAACTGTCCCAGTTCCTAACATCTCATGTACTTTATTAGGCTTTTTTCAATTAGGGCTTTTCTAGGGCAGTTATGCTGGAAGGTGAAGAGAAGAGCATGGAAAGCGCAGTGCTAGTCAGAAGAACAGTATCCTGTTCCACATGAGAGACCAAGTCTTAAAAAAAAAAGAAAAAGAAAAGTCTTCTAAATAGAAAGAAGAAGCAAAAATGGTAACACTTCCCAAAATACGAAAGACTTGAAAAAAGTCATCCTGGGATTGTTGAAACATTGTATTCTGTTAATGTTAGATCACTGTAATACGCATTTTGCACTGAGTGTTTTGTTGTACCTGAATACATTATGGGCATTAAAATATTTTGAAAGTAAGTCTAAATGTTATCAAATGAAAAAAAAAATAAAATTGAAATATTTCTACTCAAATATGAATTTTGCAACAGAGACATTTTCTTATAAAAGATTATGCAAGATGCTATGGAATATTTCAATTCACTCCACACTGCATTGATTAGAGAAGTATCCCCATAAGAATTTTTTTGATCAATGGTTAAATTCAATTGCTTACCCAGGCAAATACATTCCTGTGATATACTTTGAGATGAGGAGGCAGGTCCTATCTCAAAGGTACTTATTTGACTAGAAAAATTGACATAATTTATTGGTGAAGACGTCTACGTGTCCGTGGAGAATCAGGTAGAATGTATATTTCCATGTCAAGGGACTAATCATGCCAAAATGCTTGGGTTTTTTAAGAAATGTTTTCAAATTATATAGGTTTTGAGTGAGAAATTGAACTAACTTGTAGGATGCTAACATCTTACTATTCTTTGCTGATGACAAATGTAATTCTGTATTTTAGATGAAAAAATTCTTTAATGGGATATAAATTAATACTTTGTGATTGCTGCAACATAATAGAGATGACTAAAATTTAATCTTGTCAATACTCTTGTACTTAATGAGATTTAAAATTATGGTAGACCTTAAAATTGGGGGTCTGCACAGTCAGATAAATGCTCATTGAATTTCTCAGTCTTATGCTAAGAAAGTAATGTTTTGAATTTCCCATAGTTTTAAGTTAATATTTAGACATGTGATTAATTCTGAATATTACAAATTAAATGTGTAACAGAATATTCAAATATTACATGTTGATAATGGCTATCTGTTCTCCAAGTAAATATCCCTAATTACTGAAGTGGTATGTATTTAATTTTTGTTTGTATGATTTTTAAATGCAGTGAATTTTTTGTTATCTGAGTATTTAAGTAAAACCAGCATAGTTCCACTTTCCACTATCCCATGTTTATTCTGCTTCAGTATGATGAAATCTGTGTGGCTTTTTTAATCTCTTTGGCCACTGAGAAAAGGTAAGGGAGAGTTTTTTCACCCTTCTCACAGAATCCCAGGCTGGTTTGTGTTGGAAGGGACCTTAAAGCTCATCCAGTTCCAACCGCTTGTCACAGGCAGGGACATGTTCCACTAGACCAGGTTGCTCCAAGCCCCATCCACCCTCACCCTGAACACTGCCAGGGATGGGGCACTCACAGCTTCTCTGGGCAACCTATGCCAGTGTCTTTAGGAATTGCTTTCTAATATCTAATCTAAATCTCCCCTCTTCCAGCTTAAAGCCATTCCCCCTTGTACTGTCACTATTTTGTCCCGTAAAAAGTCCCACTTCAGCTTTCTGTTGGCCCCTTTATATACTGGAAGGCTCCTAGAAGGTCTCCCCATATCTTTCTCTTCCCCAGTTGCATGCTTCTAGGCTTCAAAATACCCGTATTCAAGGAGATTCCCTGTTTCTTGGCCTATGAGTGAGTTACAGGAATTTGCCCTGTGTGGGACTGGAGCACAGGGTGTCACACCTGAATGCCACCTGCCATGCAATAATCTAACTCACAAGGTTTTTTGTAACTGGAACTTTGCCTTTGTCCCAGTCTTGATACACAGACAGTTGCAAATGGTGGAGCTAGTGACCTTTCCCAGCCACAAAGCTAATTTTAAACACCATAATATCTTTCTGTATTTCTTCCTCATTGCATCTTATTTTTCCTGTTCTGCCTGTTACAGGGAGCTTTAAAATGCTGAACAGAAAAGAGCAGTAGTAGTGCTCCATCAGAGTGGAGCACTTTGATGTGCAAGTGCTCAGCTGCCAAACTCAGCAGCGTTTCATGGGCAGCTGAACATTTTAAAGTTTTCATTCTTGTTTACAGAGCTAATTAAAAATCTTCATAGTGCTCTTCTCAAGGAGTATCAAAATCACAGTGACTGCCTTGTGAATGAGAAGGTTTTACTGAATGCATGACCGGGAGCTGAGGTGAAGAAACCTGCTAGCCTTAAAAAACACAGAGCGTATCAAATATACATTCCCTTATAGTCTGCATTAAGTAAATCTTCTAAATAATTGTTTGTGCATTTGGAGTGTAGGTAATTCTGCTCATTTGAGTGCTTTCCCCAAGCAATTCTATTTGTTTAAAACAACGTTTGGTTTCCCATTAAAAAGTAAGCATTTGCCAATAGCTCTGTAGACTTACAATACTGTAATGAGTTCCATGTGGCAGGACTGCTCTAGCAGCATTGTTTTCTTTATTTTTTGTTAGGTTTTGTTTGTTGGTTTTTTTTTAGGCAGGAAAGCAGCTAGATACACTAAATTTTAGCATTTAGTGACTCGGTATTTTATGCTTTAAATTTCTCTGTCAAGTTGTTGGTAAGACTGGAGGGTCATAGTAGTTCTTTCTTGCTGTAAAATCTATTAATATATTGTACTGATGCAAATCAGTACTGATGTAAATCACTATACAGAGACCACCAGTTTCATTTTTAAAAACATAAATTTTAACCATCTAGATATTCATACTAGGCTTTTATTTATTCTGAATATAAAACATGCAGTTTCACACACAGACCTTATCAACTGTCCTTTTGGTGTAATATAATGGGAGCCCATTTGTACAGGTGCTTGCTGACAAATACACTGCATGCTTATAAAAACCAAGCCTTAAGAATGTACTGGGTATGCTTTAGGAGATTACTGTACTGTTTTGACTTTAACATTACGAGTGCTTCTTTAGATTTCTAGAGACAATCTTACAATGCAAGTCAAGAACAAATGTATGAGAAGTGTTACAAAATGAGCTTGTTTCTTTGTAACAGACCTTAAATCAAGGGTGTTTATTATGAAGCTGTCAGCAAATATTTGCTTGCATACCTTTTAGTATTTCAAAGGCTTTTATGAATGGCACGTCACAGTGCTAGTGTAATTTGCTTTCAAATACCAATTTCTACTGTTTTAAGCTTTCCAGAGACATAATAAAGGAAATGAATCTTAGATCTTTTGTAATAAAATATTTTTGCAAGCATTTTGTGTCTTCAAGATGCTGTGACATCCTGTTCAGTTGAAGAAGCACAAGACTTTAATTGTACGACTCATTCACTTTAAATATTTCATAATGCTTTTATTAGTTGCACAGAACCACTGAAGTAAGATCTGTAATATCTAGTGCTGGTCATCATTTTTATTCATCATGGTTTAATAAGCATTATAATTACAGATTGAGGAAGAAATATGAGTTAGCTTTGTGGTTTTCCTTGGGACTTCTGTACGCACGGGTATGATTGGAAGGGATTATACAAGCTCTGTGAGCATAGCTGATTATATTCAAATACACTGATGCAGGCTCCCCAGTCCTGACACATTATTCTTCATCTCTAAGTAACTGCAGAAAAGATACTGCGTGAAATTATGTGTCCTGACACTATTAACTCCATCTGGCTTAGTAGTGAAGTATGAAAATTTGAAGGCCAAGTGGACTTGTTCTTGGCAGGTGTTGTAATGCATGCATTACCAGTGGAATTAGACTTCAGCTATTTTTTCCAACTGTTTCCCATATTTGCTTGCAACTTGCACAAATAGCAAAGTTATTTAGAGTGAACAGTCAGTTAGGGAAGCTTTCATTTGGAGATTTCATCAGAGTTCAAGCTGCAAGACCATTAGTAGACAACGTAAGCCCTCTGGGCTCAGTTTTCGAGTAAACATAGATGATGAAAATTTAGTATAACTTTCTCCCTTTAATGTTACAAATATGACTGTTTGCATGCTATTTGCATTCTTATGTTATAATGGGAGGTATGGTAGGGCAGACTAATATCTGGTGCATTTTTTAATGTTTTGTTAAAACATCATTTTTTCCTCATCAGCAACTTATGCGGGAGCGACAGCAGATGGCCAGCCGCCCCTTTGCTTCTGTCGATGTAGCACTGGAAGTAGGAGCTGAGCAAACAGACTTTCTACGAGGGCCATTAGAGGTAGGAACAGTGGTGCTGACAAGGGACCATTGTGATTTGCATATTTACATTGCTAGTCTCATCTGCATCTGCTTCTGAAACCAAGCAGCGTCTGATTACCTGGAGCTGACAAGTCTCAGCTATGAATGTTATGCCATTTTCAAGGTGCAGTTTTAATAGCATGGCATGAGCTGTTATCAAAAGCCACTGGAGAATCTATTAGCCTGGGCTGGAGTGACAGTCAGCTCACCTGGCAGTCCTTCCATGATGGATGTGAGCTGAAGGAATGCAAGACACAAGGCATTAAGAAGGATGCAAACCTCATGCTCAGTCCTTCAAGTACACAGTGCCCCAAGTTAACATCCATCTTAATTAACAAAGATTACAGCAAACAAACAAACAAATTAATAAAGCAGCTGTGGGTTGAATTTCAGTGTTGGGCTTTATATGTACAGGTTTAAAGAATATAGAGTATGTTGCATCTTTTTGTTAGTAGATAATGGCTACATTACTGCATTCTTTTATTGTAATTGCAGTACATTGGAAAAGAAATAATAATAAGCAAAGCAATGTGATATTGGAATAGTGTAATAATGCATGAAATGGATTCTGGAAGTTTCACCTGAAAACAGAAGGAGAATTATGATATGTGGATAATAATAAATATCTAATCTAGGTTGGGCTTTTGGTAGATCGTAATCATTTATTCCTTTACTTTTATTTACAATATTGTGTTTACAGTTATTACTTTATCTTATTTATGGTGGGACCTGGCAATGAGGTCTGATAGCTCTGAAATCTCTCAGGATTGTACTTTTCTCTTCACTGCTGCCAATTCCTCTTAAATTCAAAGCTTCTCTTACTTTTCTCAATAGCCTTTTTCAATAGAAGATTAAATACAGTCTATAAAATCTCTAAGGCTCCTGGAGAAGTGAGCAATGTGAAAAACAGATTCATAGCGGAAAGAAAAAGAATCAGTTCTTGAGTACTTACAAATTGAGGTGCTCTGTCCTGCTATTGTATGGGAAGCAATCACAATTGTTCTTGCTGGCATAATTTAAGTGCTTGGAATAGATAGTGAATAAAAAATCCATATCTCTCTGAAGAAGCATTGTTATTTTCTAACCAAATACTAGAACCCCCACGTTCTTCACCAATATCACCATATTTCTATCTGCTTTTAATCTTGGAACAGAAGGCCTCTCCAGCTCCCCAGGCTGAGGGCACATTACGCTATAGTTAAAAGTTAACCATTTTGAATGTGATTTCATTGTTTCAACACTGGTATCTGGGAACATTTTGTCTGTTTTCTTTACAAAGGAAGGCAACGAGTGGGAGCTGAGACATCCAAACTCTTAATTCTGTACATACTGATTATTTAATTAAACTCTAGAAGTAAACATCACAAGCTAATTGCCACATTTTCTTTTATCTGTTATTTAGCACTCAAAGACATAGATACTAAAATATTTTAATTATATTTTACAAGGGCTTTTTAGCTTTTTCTTCTAGTCTAGCATTTTCTAGTAATTGTTTAGTATTCAATTTCCATAGTGTTTTTTCCTAATGAATACATAGTTATACACAGAATGAAGTTCATTCAAAGTTTCCTTGGAATTACAATATGCTGATCTATATCAAAACAAAGCATTGTGCTGAGGATTAAATGAATGTGATTAAAGTATCGATTATCCTTTGATGTATATTCTCTAAGAAAGAGCTCTATTAATCTTCTATTCCCAATCTATCCTCAGTTTGCAAAAGGACGCTAAAAGTTGTAGTAGCTATTCTGTTCTTCATTCTCAGCTCTCTTTCGGACTGTAGGGAATTTGGGTCATACATGCATTTCCAGAACGCAATGATTAAACAATAGGATAGTATGAAGTGGTTGTAATTTCATTTTGTTGTATTTAGAATCATGAAACTATTTTAATGATCCTGTGATACCTGATGCCCACTGGGATCTTTTAAACTTAGACATCTTTTGGTAAAAATGAGGAATATACAGTAACTCTCTTCAAAATGTTCCCACTGGCATTGTGAAGATCTTCTGCTTATATACCAGGAGTTCCAATTTTAATGTTGGAGGACTGCATTCCCTCACCTCACACTTTTATTGACATTGTGTTACTCGTTTATACTTTGGACATTGTTGGTATACTTTTATCGACATTGTAATAACTCCAGCACTTCCAGTGGCAGTGTATTGATCCATGGGTCCTTTAGGCACATGTCTTTGAACTCTTCCGGATATTACTACAAGACTCCCATTCAACTGCATAGTAAGACTGCTGTTCATTAATGTCATCTGGCTTACATGGTTTTGTGCAACTGGTGTCCTAAATTAATACTGATGGTCTGGTAGATGTCAGTATTCATATGACTATCTACGTGGTAATTCCAGTATGCCATTTGGTTAGCTTTTGTTTTATTATTTGCATTTATTTGTAAATATCTAGAGCAACTGTTTTGCTGTAGAGTTTTAGTGTGCAGTAGTAAGGCACATTTTGCCCAGTGTTTGGAAAGCATATCTAAGAAAATAGGAGTATGAATAGTGTACTTAAAATGATGGCCTAGTTTAGATACTTACAACACAACTGATATATTTGGGTCTATTTTCAGTCAGCAGCAATTTGCAACAGATTAAAATAAAGTCCTGAAAGCATTTACAGGAGAGAGCTGAATCTGTTATTTTGGGCTCTCTTTCTGCTTTGGAGTCTTTACCCGCCAGTCTATCTTTCTTAATGTTTTGCCAACAAAATGACAGTACTTTGATATTAACTTCTTCAAAAAACTTTAACCTGCATCATATTACTCCTGTTTCCTGCTGTCTGAGTGGGTTTTCAGTCGCTGACAATAGCCCTTGCTCTTCCCAATTAGACCGTATTATTCATCAACCTTTTACCTCCTCAGGCTACCTTTCTGTGTAGCTGAATCACAACATGATACTAACAAGTCTCATCTTGTCATCTGTTCTGTCATGTTGGCCTTACATCAACTATTAAATATCTTATGGTCAGCTTAAACTTAACACAGAAGAAATCAAGCTTAGTTTTTCCCTTGCCCTCCTTCCCTTTTGATATCAATCACTATCTTGCTAATGATATTGATAGCATCATAGTATCCTAATTCTAAATCCGTGAAGTAATACCTACTCCTGCTGTGGCATGATATTCATGATAATAATCTTGTGCAAAATTATCCTATTATACTGATTATACCAATGCCAGCATTAATTTGCATCTTTATCTGCTTCCATTGCTTTTCCTACTTCAAAGTGGTGAAATCTGTGTGAGCTCGTACAAGAGAAGGTGAGGATGGAGACAGGCCACCTCTCACTCTTCTTCCCTCCCTTTTGTGAGGGACAAGAGCAGGCAGTGAAACTATGCATCCCAAGAAAGAAACAGTCGGGGGGGCTACAGTGAAGTGGCTGGTGTCCCAGGGACATGTAAAAGAAGAGAAAGAATTCCTAAGTTCCCCTTGTTAGCAGTTTCACATAGCACAGGCTGTTAGGAGCAGAGCAAGAGAACACCAGAAGCACTCTGTCCAGAGAGTTTGAGAATATTGTGTTATTTTTTGATACCACCTTAATTTTTTCAATGCCAGAATCAGAAAAAATTAAAATAGCATCATAGATCAATAGAGACAATGCTTCTTTACACTCAAAGCCCTTAGTATGAAAAGGTCTTTTCATTCCTTTCTTGTGTTTTTTTCTAAACATCCAAGTCATTTTCAGACCTGGTTGCATTTTGCTGCTCAGTATTTCCCAAAAGCTAAATTGTTTAGGCTATCTTCATATTATAAGCCTCCTTTAGGCAACATTTTTTTCCACTAAATATAGCTCACTTTTGAAGAGTCACTTCCTCTGTGCTGCTGACAGTCATTTTAGTTAATCTGGAGGTTAGGTGAAAACTAAAGGGCGGTTTTTTTCTGTCCTGCTTTGCCTAAGTCCTGGGTATTTTTAAATTCATTCAAAGCCCATGGATTTCTTTTGAAACAGGGACAGATTTTTTCTTTAGGCTTGAGAGATAAGTTGGGCACTACTGTAAACTCTAATGTATGGTTGTGCTAAGTTTCTGGACAGTAGCATCTACTGTGCTACATCTGCTGGAGTAAAGACAGATGTACTATTGCATGCATAAGAACCAAGTGCAGATTTGATGATCATCCATTTGATATCTGTACTGTGTTGGATATCTATTTTTTTGCAAATCAATGTTCTTTAACAGTTATTTCTGCAGAAAAATAATATGCAGTAAATCTTTCAATCATTTTTTCCGTCAAGTTATTGAGTTTCCTGTAGAGTTGTCACAGGTGTTAGATTGTTCTCTACTTCTGACAAGGTAAGATGATCTCAAGAATTTTGAATTTCAACTAAAATCTATCTTTGTTTCTCTAGCAAGCATTAAGTAATATTTATAGTATGTTAATTAAGTTTTGAATTTCAGGCATTTCTGTTAAGTATGAAGCAAATATAAGCCATTATTTCTCATTTATTTAAGTAAGAGATTTGGAAGGTATGCACCAACACCAACACCAGTAGCTATCATTATACCAAAAATGGCTATTGGAAATCAGAGTGCCTTAATAAAACAAACGAAAAACCTATAGCAGAGGTTTGTGAGGTTTAGGTAGTTGAAATTTATACTAATCAGCTTTGTTGCTGGTTTCTCCTGCCAGTAATATGTCAGAACTTTTTAGCTTGATTTACAAATAAATGGAACCTAATCATTGTACAAAATTAAAGAAGTCGTGTGCTTCATCAACATTATACCTGCATTATTTTGATGACATAATGTCTAATATCAAGGAACAGACTCTTCCCAACTGTGTTACGAGTCATCGGACTGCCCCCTGATATTCTCAGTTCCTAATTTTAGTCTTAGTGTCAGAGGATAACTTCAGTCTCCTTGTGAGAAAATAACGATTTATTTAAGATCATGATGAAATTGTCCCTAGAACTGTCATCTTGTTTCCAGTGACCAAAAGGCAATACATATTTGGCAACAGGAGCTATCAAAAGCCATTATACTTGCACTTCTTTACTTAAAAGTCATGCTATATAATTTATATAGTTGCATGTTTTGCTCATGCAAGCTTCTTGGGGAGCTGAACTTTGGGAACTTCAAGGAAGATACTAGTTTATTAATTATTTCTTATAAATTCTGTTTTAAATATGATCAAATCTGATTAGTATTTATTGTTATGGTAGGATACGTAGACATTACCTCACACTATCATGTGGGTAAACCAGACATTCTCCTGGAT
Source organism: Coracopsis vasa (assembly GCA_026283785.1). Lineage (NCBI taxonomy): Eukaryota > Metazoa > Chordata > Aves > Psittaciformes > Psittacidae > Coracopsis > Coracopsis vasa. Next base: position 5,903 of record JANHGB010040686.1, on the reverse strand, counting down.
GGGGAAGGATAATTTCACTGTTTAATCCATCTTTATCATGCTTAGTGCTGAAGGAAGGTACGATGCCAAGTTCAAGATACAGACTGCGAGCAGGTTCAGCCGTAATCACGCACAAAAAGTTTCAGGTTGTTCTGAATGATTCCAGGGATTGCAAAAGCTGTAGCTGGATTCAAGGAACCAGTTTAGACACCTACCCTGTTCTTTTTAATGTCATTCAGAAATGCAAGTTTCATTGGGGGTTTTTTGTAACCTACCCCTTCAAAGCCTTTGGATGTGCATGTGCTGAGTTGCAGATTTAGATAATGTAAGTACAAGGAAAAGTCAAGGAAATTGGAGTAGACTATTGAAAGGAGTCAAAATAATAACCTTCAATATGCAAAAAGCAGCAATCAGAGGGGCAACAATCTTTTCTTTGCATGCACTATAGGCAGCAAGGGTGTAATGGACTTAAATTGTAGTAGAGGAGGTTTAGGCTGGATATCAGGAAAAGCTTCTCATAATAAAGCTGAATCACTGGAATCAATTGCCTGGGGAGGTGATGGAATTTCTTTTATTGTAAGCTTTTTAGAACAGGTTGGACAAACATTTCCCAGGTACCATGAATCACAGCTGCATTAGCTTCTCTCCTTTCAGCTCTGTCTTTATTATTATTTTGGTTGCTGCCTAGCTCGTCCTTCTGCATGCTATCTGAAAATATTCCATTTTTTCTTGTTTGAACAGTTTAATTATCTTCATTGGACTGTTATTTTTCTGTTACTGAATATTTCTGACCCTTCTCTTCCCTTTTGCTGTTATCTTCATTGATTTATGTCCTCAGTTTTCTTGTAAGATCAGAAACTGTTAAGTCATCCTGACGCCTAGTCTCTCCATGACCGTAGGCCTGCCTAGCATGATCTCCAATCCATTCTGAAATAGTTTCAATATTCTCCTTGAAGTCTGTGTTCATGATGTAATTATTTTTTGTCTTAACCAGTGCATTACCGTGTTTATAGCCTTTCAAAATCCATGCAGCCTATACTACTAGATTTCAGAGAAATATAGTCAGATGATACACCTGACTCTGAAGATAAGAATCTATATTGGATAACATTTTCTGATTTTCTGTATTACTCAAAGATCATGCTAAATTTGCTGTCCACTGCCTCAAGAACACCATTATCTTGTGCTACACTTTGACCTTGATGGCTCACTGCATTCTTCTCTGCCCCCAACCTCAGTCCTTTTCAACTGGAAGACTTTCTCCTAAACTATTGAGTCACTTTATTTTGAATCTTACCTTCAAATCTTATTTTTCTTCTTTGCAAAGGATTTATTCACCTTCGGTACCCTTTGGTGATAACGTGTGAGGGATGTTTTATATCAGATGCAAAATTAGCATTTGGTAGTTCTTCTGTTAGAGAAAAGTGCTTACCTGAAAGCAGCAATATTTGGTTTGCAATATCTTCTTCCTTATAATGAACCTTTTTTCAGGAAATCAGATTTTTAGATTTCACGTCATTTAATTCAGTGGTCATATACAATAGTGTAGCCTAATTAAATATATTTGCATAAGAATTTTGTTGCTGCTCTTTAAATTTATGTCTAGCACTGTGTGAATGTTCTGAGCCTGTGATTTAGAACAAATATGTAAACTAGTCGCTCATGCATACTGGTCACAGCTATGGTTTTTTTGTGTGCATGTATACTAGCTCTATTCAATGTAAAGTGTATAGATGTTCAATTCGTTGCACAGAATCAAGTTAACAATATTTTAAGATATCTAAGTAACAGTTTTCTCTTTCAGCATATGGGAAGTCTAAAAATAATCAGAGAGATGCTGCCTGTTGTAAGCCACATTGTTTTTTCATACAGACCAAATTTGAGTGTGTGTGTGTTTATTGCTAGAATATATACTAACACCTTAAAACTTGTTGATGTTTTGACAGAGTCCTTAACTTAAAGTTTTTAAAAATTCTAGTTTGGTTCTGGAATGTTTCCAGTCTCTAAATTTACAGAAAACACATTTGTACTCCCTATGTTTGCTTGCTTATTTCTGTTGAGTCAGTTTACTTTCATGGCAAACAGACATTGTAAGAATGCCTTAAACATGATGTATAGGAGATTTGTCTATATGCAGGTTGATGCCCTAATATTTCATGCTAACAAGAGTCAAGCCTCTGCTTATTAGCTTATGGGCTGGAGGATCTGTGAATTCACAATTTGTTCTGAAAACCTGATTTTTGAATAGGTTTTTTGATAAAAATGTATTTTTCCACTTCACAAAATGTATTTGGCATATGTACCACGTAATCAGATGACTACAGAAATTGTTTGGATAGAAATATATGATTTGTGTTGCACAAAATTGCCAACAAATTTCATGCTCAATTGGAACAATTAGCAGGAATTTTGGCTGGCTAGCTAAATGTAGGTGTTTCAACGCTATTGGCACGCTGTGAATAGAAATTGTTAAATTACTGTATTACGCCTAGTTGCAAATTGAAAGTATCAAAATAAATATTCTGATTGTTTTAAAGCAGAAGTGTTTAGATGTGTCTGTAAATGTTATGAATAATGAGACTGTGCATGTCCTATGCTCGTTAAAATTTATAAATACAATTTTTCCAACATCCTATTTCATAAAGGTACAAAATGCAGTGAATGCAAACCAAAATATGTATGTATGTACTTCTCGGATTGTCTTTGAACAAGGCTTGCTTATGGGAATCTTGCCTTTGGTTAGCAAATCCATGACAATGAGATTTTTCCAGAATTGTTTAAAAACTGAACATACCAAAGCATGGAAATAATTATGCTATCACACTAACTAAAAGCACATAGACTGGCATTTTTCTCTGCTTGATTGACTGGGCCTTTCTGTGCACCTGATTTGCACATGCCATTCAATGACAGGCTGCTCTTTCTAGTTATATATGTTTTCTTAGTATTTCTTTTGGATTCAGACCAAAATGATTTCTCATCTTTAAAGTAGGACATTTCTGTCTTTAAAAGGAAAGAAGAAGAGGAAATACAGAAACTATAGTATTTCATCAGCTATTTCTCATGTTTCCAGGTGAACTGGCTACTGTATAATCTTGCTTAATATTTGGCAGCCTGTAGTCCTTAGCTTTAGTTCAGAGACATTACCTGCATGCCTGGCTCTGTACTTGAGTTTCAGTTTTTCCTGCCAACAACAACACATATTGAAACTGCAGCAGACAGGAGACAAAAGTACAATCAGTGCCTTTGCTTTTCTTCACAGAACTTGATGACCTGCATGTATTGTTAGGTAATCTAATAGATTATGCCAGTTTTCACTCAAGTTTTATCATTCTGTAACTTCTATCAGACTAAATTTGAGTATGAAATAGATATGAATTCATTGCATAGAAGGTAATGCGCCTGCCCTGGACAGCAGATGCCTAAACCTCACCTAAGATTCAGAGAGCCATCCAGTTTGCTTACTTCCCAAGACTATTCCCAGCAGGCACTTTCCTACTTGGTCTATAGGCTCAGCTTTCAGAGAGTTATTGGCTAAGCTTTGCCTAAGTCCACAGGAAAGACTAAAATATTATCTCTGGTCAGGGATACAACTAAACTGATTTTGAAGATGGCCACCTTGTGTGCAATAATATAGTGAGAATAGTATTTGTCCATAAGCTAAGAAACCACTGAGCCCGAGGGGGACTATACCTATATAGCCCTAGACATACTGTTGGGAGCACACTCTTATTTTTACAGCTATAGAAGCGGATTGATCAGGTGATGAAAAGAAGAACAGAGGGAATCTGACTGCTTGGATAACCTGGACACTCCTCCGGAAGGGGAAAGTAATAAAGTGTTCCCTGTGGGCAGGATCCAGAGCTACGGAGTTTGCTCTTCCCATCTCAGTGTCTAACTTTGGATCTACCTAGTGTGCTTTTGGTATCACAGCTCTTGAATTTCTCATTGCATGGTGGTTTAATTTCAGGAAAAAGCACATGTTCCTATTTAGGTAAACCATGAACCCCCTGGACTCAGTAGAACCTGAAGCTGAGCTTTCTCCTCACCTGAATCACTCTTCTGATGTATACTCTGCAAATTCAGGTCCCATTCATTATATGTCCATCAGAGCTGGAGGAATTTAATGTTAGTGTGCTGCATAGCATTTCTTCTTGTTTCCAATGTTCTCAGAGGAGTCATGGAATGCTTTGTGTTGGAAAGAACCTTTAAAGGTCATCTAGTCCAACCCCTGTGCAATAAGCAGGGACATCCTCATCTAAATCAGGTTGCCCATAGTCCCATCCAACCTGACCTTGAATGTGTCCAAGGATGGAGCATCTACCACCTCTCTGGGTAACCTGTTTCAGCGTTTCACCACCCTCAGTGTAAAAAATTTCTTCCTCACTTCCAGCTTGAATCTCCCCTCTTTTAGTTTAAAACCATTGCCCCTTGTCCAGTTGCTACACACCCTATTAAAACTGTGTCTCCATCTTATAAGCCATCTTTAAGTACTGAGAGGCCTTAATAAAGTCTGCTCAGAACCTTCTATTCTCCAGGTTGAACAATCCCAACTCTCTCAGCCTTTCCTCAAAGGAGAGGTGCTCCATCCCTCTGATTGTTTTTGTGGTCCTCCTCTGGAGCCACTCCAACAGGTCCATATCTTTCTTGTATTGAGGAAGAGGAGTCCTATTTTTCCCCCTGCATATTGAGACAGGCAGTTTTCCTTTTTACACTGATCGTTTAGAAAGGTATGGTAGTAATTACAGGCAGACTAGATCACTTCTTTGGTGTGAGGAACCCAAGATGTCAAAAAGGCTATGAGGAGGCTGGGTTGTGGAAGTTATAGGGCATGGATTCCATTCACTGGCTTTAGCAAAACAGAGGTAGAAACATTGCATAAGGTGTAAGCTTCAGTAATAATCTCAACAATGTTTTTTATTATAGAAAATACCATAATACTAGAACTCAAAAAATTAGTGGGCTCAGTCAGGACTCTAGGACCCAATAGTTTTATACCTTAATGGTCTTAAAGGAGCCATAATTTCTTTCAGAAATCAAAAGATTATCAATGGTATATGGCAATAAAGTAGAAGCTGCAGTAAAACTGACATTACAAAGGCAGTTAGGCTGCGGTGATATTGAGATGATTCCTAACTTTGTATCAGGGAAATATCTGCAAGAGGAAATCCTTTAAAAACTAAGGAGTATTTGTGATATGTGATCACTTCCAGTTATGAATATAGTGTACTTTACAAACCTATTAGAGCTTCCTATAACCAAGTCTGTAAAACATTATTGTGGAGTAGTGTGAAGCAGTAAAGTTTTTAACGGATATATATGTAGTAAAATTTTGCTTTTTTCATCTTTAGTATATATTTATATTATTGGAATGCTATTTAAAGTAGAGTTTTGCTTTTCCAGGTGCTACTGCTTATACTATACCCTTGACAAGATGACCTTTTTCTTATCTTTGTTATCCAGCTTTCAGTAAGAAACTGGGAAGTTTAAAGAGGCACTTGCTGTCAGCTTCTTGTCTCAACTGTTTAGGGCTTTAAAAAAAGATGATAAGTATTGAATCAGCTCAAGTTAATAAATAAAGTTATTCTGTTCCACAAACAACTTAATGGTTATTAAAGGAAAAACCACTGGGCTTTTGTAAAAGTAGACAAACAATTTATTTTATATTGAGAAATTTTTCAAATTGTAGGGATCAGAAGGAATCCAATGTACCCTTCAGAACACACTTAAATACCAGTTTATGTGCGGAAAAGAAGAACATTATCCAATGACTCACAAACATAATTTGTACTTTGCAACACAAAACACACAAGTGTAGGACACTCTTTAAGATCACCACTAAATATACCAAGAGGTGCTGACATGACTTTGGCAATGAGATCTACCATCTGCTAATCTTATTAATTAAAACCCGGAATAAATAT
>JANHGB010040684.1:25743-35871 GCA_026283785.1 Coracopsis vasa | reverse complement strand
TACTGTGCTAAATGATGCTGTGGGCGGGCAGGGTGAGTTTCAGACTAATAAGGGCATAAAAGCAGGCCCTTCCTGAAAAGTAATTTCTGGGCAATATAATTACTATGGTACTGTGTTGATGTTGTTAAGAATTACACTCTAGTATAAATTTAAACAATCAGATCTGGCCAAACCCTGCCCAGACCAGTTGTCGAGTTATTTCCAAGCCTAGCAACTAACAAGGTGTTTGCCTCTTTTACTGAACTACTTCAAAAGTGTTTTGACAGTTGACAGCTGTGAGTTCCTGTATTATCATAATCTCCCAAGAGCAGTGCAAGTAAATGGGGTAAACATTATAGCCTATTAGTTGTTCAATTGTAGATGTCAAAGCTAAAATGCATTGCTGTTGAAAAGTAGAGCTTTTTTCTTCCACAGAAGAGAAGTGGATAGAAAGTTCCTCTCTTTTTATGTTGGAAGCCTGCTTCTTATTTGACTGAAATCAAGCAGTGTTACTGTAGTAGCAATACTTCTCCGTGTGATGCTCTCTGGTGTCCCAATACTTGTGCCTATTTTTAACCAAGGTGACATTGCAACTTCTTTTTTAAAAGCTGACATATAATAAATAATACTTGTGGTTCTGTGTAGAAGTGTACACTGTATCATGGCAATATGCATGTGTTTTTTGCAATACACTTAAAAATCACATGAATGTCTTAAGTTAACAAACTTATTTATTTTAGGCCCCTCCAAAAGCCATACCAAAGACTATTGAAAATCAGAGAGTGTATGATGAAACAACTGTAGATCCCAATGATGAAGAGGTAACTGCTTAATTTTTGCAGGTGCTGTTAAGTTAAACATTGTTTGGGGTGATTGTTTTGTTTGTTTGTTTTCCAAGAACGGTCATCAAATGGATTGATGAAACTTGAAGTTCACCACTCTCCCATTAAGGCGTTGATAAATTACTTTTTACATGTGCTGGTTTCATTCTTTCATCATCTGTATGAGATAACTGCCTTTTGCATTACTGTTATTTATAGTATAACCTGCCAGTGTTTATCACGTTAGGTTCTTACAAATGCAAAACCCACATGCCTTGTGATGATTAATTATAGGGTAGATTTCAAGAATTGAAATTTTTCTTAACTAAATTCAATTTAATCAGAATTTAGATCATATTGAACAATTGCTCTTCAATTATTTCACATATGGTGTATTAATAAGACTTCTGTTCTTCCAGGTTGCTTTTGATGAAGCAACTGATGAATTTGCACCATACTTCAACAGACAGACAGTTCCCAAAATTCTTATTACAACATCAGACAGACCTCGTGGGGTATGTAGCTTTTACTTGAATCATTCCAAGCAATCAGTTGGTTATAAGATGTCAAGGTTTTCATCCTATGATTGGCAAATGAAAGTTTTAAAATATTAGCTTTCACATTGACTCTTTTCTGCTGTTTATGTAGTTACTACCATTAACGTTGTATATGTATGTAATCTGTTAGTTTCTCTAGAACTGCTTGTTCCATCGTAACAAAATCCAAGCCTTGTGCATATGTTTTTGTATGCAAATTACCTGCAGTAACTGATTGGGAAGATTACTGACTTCCATGAGAACCATAAAAGAAGTAGTTTTAAAAATAGGAAAAGTACACCTCGAATAGTTTATCTGGAAGTTCAGACATTAATACCTGATATAATAGATATATTGTATTTTGAAATGTTGTGAACTTCTTGCTTTTGGGATTTTCCTGCTTTATTGTGATGAAGGAAGGAAAAAAAAAATCCTTAAAAAACCCAGGAAGTGTCCTTGGTGTGCTGCAGTGCTTATTACAAGTAATTTTCTTTTCCACTGACTGAAGTAAGTAACTTAATAGCTTGTTCTCATATATTTATAGAGAAGCTGGTAACATACCATCAACAGGGCAGTTGGAACAAGCAACCCTCCATTCTCCTAATGCTTGAATTTGCTGCTCTAATTACCACATTGCAATTTAACTCGCCTGTTTTGCAGAGAACAGTGAGATTCTGTGAACAACTTTCTTCTGTTATACCTAACTCACATGTGTACTATCGAAGAGGACTGGCTTTGAAAAGAATTATTCCACAGTGTATTGCAAGGGACTTCACAGATTTAATCGTCATTAATGAAGATCGCAAAATACCAAGTATCCTTTTGCGTATTTATTAAAATAGATAAATTAGCCCTGGGCCTCTTAGAGAAGGAAAACAATTCTGTGGTGTGCATCAAAGATCTACTTTATTCTGTTTTTTTTTCTCTTCACTGTGCAGCTCACAGTGTAACTACAGTTATAAATCACTGTGCCAACTTGAGTATCTGATGGCTAATGGAATGTGAAATTATTAAAGTGTATTGGCTTTTTTAGTTTAGTTTGTAATGCATGGATAAATATAACAGTTTAATTAACAAATTTTTCTGACCAGGAAATTCCCTTTAGTTTTGCTGACTAGGTAAAACATTACTAATTGACAAGTGAAGAAGTGATAAAAGGTAACTGGATAGCTACTGAAACAGAATTTAATGGACATCCTTCATAACACCAGCTAGCTAGTTTATGGAACTATGTTCAAAAATATAATGAAACCTCGTAAATCAGGCATAAATTACGGATGTACTTTAATACTGCATTTTGCAGATAATGTTCTTCTATAAACTACATGTTGAATTTTACCAGCCTTCTTTTTTTTAACTCTGTGAACAGATGGTCTTGTTTTAAGTCATCTGCCTGATGGCCCAACCGCTCATTTTAGAATGAGTAGTGTCCGGTTGCGTAAAGAAATAAAGGTGAGACTCCAACAAAACTTAAAAAAATGGTAGCCTGTTGTTTAATAATAACTATGTTCAGTCTATTTGAACTGTCAAACCTGCGCTGTTGTACCGTTTAGCTGATCTTGCAAAGGTGGTTTTTCGTAAGCTGACAGGAGACCAAGGACTACCATAGTCTACTGCCATAAGCAAAATACTTCTATTTGCATAGTTATTTGCTGAATTTCCTTAACTGGTTGCCAAGTATTCCTACAGTCATGCAAATAAATAGCAGCTGATAACCTTACATCAAAAGGGAATACCCAATGTATAGTATATACACAAATAGGGGGTGTGTATAAAAGTATACTAGAAGTATACAAGTATACGCACAATAGGGTGTGTATAAAAAGTATACAAAAGGATAAAAGATTTTAATAGATGTAGTTCCTGATCATCGAGAAAACCTATTTTTTCTTACTCTTACAGCCTTGTTTCCTCTTCTGTAGTAAGTATTCCTTACTTAGCCCTAAATAATTTGCAGCAAAATGTTTTTTCTCTTTTGAAGTAAGTAATTTTTAAACTTTATCTGTTCTTCTTTAATAAGAATCCTATATATTCTTAGTTGGCTTTAATACAGAGAAGAGCCCTGTGGTAGGTAGAGAGCATTATTTGCTGTAACGGGTGCTGCCATGAGTGGAAATAGGTGCAGGAGAGAGGAAATGTAAGATTATTTATTTGTGCTTTTTCATTCCATTTACATTGTTGAACCAAAGATCCTTATGTTACTAGTTGTACCTTTACTTGTATATGAACTTGTGTTTGAAGCATGTAATAACATATTTTAATAACATTAGCCCTGTTGTGAGAGGCTGGCTGTGGTTGTCTTCCCCCTTTTATTTCAAATTCCTTTTTGATACTGTATTACAATCCTTTAGTATTTGACCTGTTCTTTGCATTTTTACCTGTTACTTTCATTTCAGCGAAAAGGGAAAGAGCCCACAGAACATGTACCTGAAGTAATCCTGAATAATTTTACAACACGACTTGGACATTCTATTGGTCGCATGTTTGCGTCTCTCTTCCCACATGATCCTCAGTTCATTGGAAGACAAGTAGCTACATTTCACAACCAGCGAGACTACATCTTTTTCAGATTCCACAGGTGATGCTTTCCACAAAATTCACAAATGCGAACGTTCATAGATAGATTCACAGAATGGTTTGGGTTGGAAGGGACCTTAAAGCTTACCCAGTTCCAACACCCTGCCACAGGCAGGGATACCTTCTACCAGACCAGGTTGCTCCAAGCCCTGTCCAACCTGGCCTTGAACACTGCAGGGGTGGAGCAGCAATAGCTTCTCAGGGCAGATGTTCTCGTAACTTGCTTCTTGACTTTTTTTTTTCTTTCCCCAAGATATATCTTCAAGAGTGAAAAGAAAGTAGGAATTCAAGAACTTGGGCCACGTTTTACATTAAAGCTGAGGTCTCTTCAAAAAGGAACCTTTGATTCCAAATTTGGTGAATATGAATGGATTCATAAGGTATGTCTAAATAGTGAAGTAGTCCAGCTTGGGGAGGAAGGCTAAATCTGACACGAAATGTAACCACAAATCTTAGCCTAAAAAAGCAGTATAAATGCAGTTCTCAGTACCTGTTTAACTGAAATATTTAGAGGTATATTTTGAGAAATATGCAAAGTAGAAGCATTCTGCTATATTGCAAGTCAAAAATAAAAATAGCAAAGATGATGAATATCAATGTACCATGACTGCTTATTTGCAGAGTGCAATTATTTTAACATACACCATGTAAGCAAATGTGAAAAATGCTCCTCTGGTATAAGCTATTACTGGAAGCCTGGTAAACTTAACTAGAGCTGGTTTTGTGCAAGGTGTGTACAGGAATCATAATGTAAAAATTATTAAGCTACTTACTAAGTGTCACTTCTTCATAGTGAGTGGAAATTAACACTGACATCTGTACATCTTCAAGAAATGGAAGTATTACTCTAGGCAATAGTAAATTACTTTTCCAGTAATTTCTACCATGGAATTACAGTTGATGGGCAAAACTTAGGAGTGAGTGTCCAAGCTATACCAGAAGCTAATACTCCTGGTGTAGTCCCTGAAATGGATAAGCTTGTTTGTTTTAAACACACTTTGTGTACTGTAATGGACAGAGAACTGCTGCATGTTTGTTAGTTCTAAACCATTAATCTCTTAATTCTTCTCCCTTGTTAGTCTTGAAAAGGTGACTATAAAGATTCAATCAACTATAGTATAACTGTGACAGATTTCAGTGCTTACCCCATCATAAACTGGAGTGGTCATCCTTGTTTGTATCCTGTTGCATGAATTTGCTGGTTGGTAACTTTTCTTTTGAATTTCAGCGACGAGAAATGGACACAAGTAGAAGAAAATTTCACTTATAAGGGACAGCTATCTGCCAATTGCTGGTGGCCAGAAATACAACAACTGCTTTGAAGTACGGATTACCCGAGACTCCTAATGAATGATAATGATATTGAACAGTATCTGTCTGCGGATGCAAACATTAAAACTCTACAGGAGCACATCAAGTAGGATGCATCTTTCTTCCTATGTTTGTAGCTAATCCAACATGACGAGGAAAGTGACTCTTTTCCAGTTTAGCGGGAAAAACTATGGCAGTGTCAAAGCAGCCTGTAATTTAGCTATCACTGAAGATGTGCCATGACTGCTGCTGTGCTATAGAGATAGATTACACTTTGTAACATCAAAGACAGTAAATATTTTGTTTAAAGATATTCTCAAAATAAAATGTTATACAGCTTTTTTTCTCTTCAGCAGCTAAACCCTGATGTCTTTCATTAATGAGGTAAGACAGAAATATTTTAAACCTCTTTCTGACTTACAGTATGGTGATAGTTTTCCAAAAATAGTCTATCTAGAGAACACTGAGAAGGTTGTATGCAATCCAGCATTGACCAAGGAAGTCTGTGGTATTTTATTTCATGAACATCTTGCATAAGACAGCTATGTTGCTGAAGTTACAAAAATACATTTGACTCTTAACGGTATCTCTTCTGTACATGTCCTATTTAGAAGAGGTGTATACCCAAAGCAGCTGAAAAGAAGTAACATTGGGAAAGAATTCATAAGGCCATAAAGCAGTCTCATGTAAAAATGCTGCTCAGTTGAACAGTCAGGTCTCTGAGCAGGGTTTTCCCCACTAAAACCTTAAATATGGTTCTTCAGCCTCATAGCTATACTCAAGTTGGTATTATCTGCAGAATATTGTTCTGCTTAGGTTATACACGTTCACTGGCAGCTAAAAAGATGTTTTCTTTGAATTGCCTTTTCATATGCAGCTATAGTAAGAGCTTTTTCATACTCATCTAAAGAGTCAGATGGCTCATAGAGTAAGTCATCTATTATGGTAGAACTACTGTTTAAGATAAAGTTACTGTCTTGTCTATGGTATGGGACAGGCTGTATAGCTGAATTATAAACAGCCTTTTTTTTTTTTTTATTTTTTTATTTTTCTATTATGCTTCTGAGTATAGTACTGATGAATACTCATTGTTCTGTAAGACCCCAGGAAAACTTGCAGTAGCATGGAATGTGTAAAGACAGACTCCTCTGTATAATCCCTAGCTGCTGTAGTGATGCAGTAACTGGTGAGGTGTCAACATAGCCAGGTGTTAATCAACTTTTTACAGTAATTTCAAGACCAGACTAAGTCAAGACACTTTTATTTTTTGCTTGGCATATAAAACTGATTCCCTTATGAAACAGAAGTATTTTACTAGCATACAGTTCATTTGGAGAGGTAGATGGTAAGAAGTTTGACGAGGGTAGCAATTTTACAGTTAGATTTGGCACATGAAAGCTAAGCTTTTGTACAGACTTCAAACCAGGCCACTCCTTGAGGCACTCTGCCCATACACACATCAGCAGCTAGGAAAAGATGCTAAAAGATCTGAAAATAAAAAACAAAATGTAGTTAGAAAAGTATCAGTTCTAAATAAAGCAACTCTAAGAACATGCACCTTCAGAGTATGCCATGTACTGCTATTTAGGAAAAACAAAATCCTCCTTTTTTCCACAGCTGTCTTATGAAACTGCTATTGGTTTATAAAATAAACTTTTAAAACCATGAAGCCCAAGTGCACAAAATGATAATCAAAGCTGTTGGAAAAGAACTGAAAAGTGGAAGGACAGAAAAAGTTGTTCCAAATCACTTGGCACCTATAGAAATGCCAGGCATCTACTCTGCCTTTGAAAAGCAGGGGAAGTCTGTAACTAACAAATAACACTTTTCACTCCATAGAGGTGGTGCTAACTGTAAACATGAACTCCATGGGTTCATTGTGAAAACACCAGGATTACAACTAAGAAATTACCTATTTTGAGGATGTGCTTGCAAGAGATAAAGTGAAAGACATTTGCCATATAGGTAATGTAACTTAAGCTGCTGTTATGACTTTTGCCTGTAACCTAGCAGAAGTGCTCCACTCCAAATTCAGAAAGACGGAAGATAAGGCTTGTAGTTGAGAAAGAAAATATTAAGCCTTTTATGCCCTGCGTGTGCAAGATAGAGGAAACATTATTTCCTGACATCCACACCCAGGAATTACTAGACCTTGGCAAACCTCAGTGGGCAAGTATGCGTCACTGATAAAAGTAGAGTTTGTCTTCTTATAGGTTAGCAGTTTATAATGTTTACACATGATCTGGTTTCTTCCTTGAATTACTGCTTGGGGTTCACACAGTAGTGTGAACACAAGTCAGTGCCCAAGAATAAAATTTTTTAAAAAAGAATAGTTGATAAAATTCACAATAAAAATAACCTTAAAAGCTGCAAGAACTCTAAATCACACTTCACTTACACTGCTGTACTTCATTGCTCAAAACAATGGGGGAAGTGGTTTTGTTTGTTATACAGTTAAGCATCAATCTCTATACTGTTATTACTAGCACAAACCACCTTGTTTATACACAAACTTTTTGGAAGTTTTCTACAGCCTGCTTGAGGGGAAAACAGTTTTAAAGAACAATTCTAACAACCCAGTCTGACTGTGGTCACTTTTCTATAAAGTTGCCTAAATAACACAATGCAAATCTATCAAATTACAATTATTTGGGTGATGTAAATCAGCTACAAAACCAGAATTCTTTAAGGTTAAGACTCACTACAAGATGTGTAAGGATTGTGCACTATGGTTCACTGCATATCGGGTGATTTGAAATAACATATATGCCCTCATCACCAACAGATCCAAATCAAGGGGCAACGGGGAGAAGGGGACATGATAAAATTATCATGTGTTTACTGAGGGCAAAATAGCAAATTATTTGGAGTTTCAGTGAGACTACTGTCGATCTGCAACTCACCTTTCTAAAAGGTTAGTCTAAAATCTAATCAGAATTTCCAAGGAATGCCAGATGAGTAGTCTTCATAGTGATAGCAGTATTGCTACTGAAGTTATAAAAGTTATGGAATGAAAATCCGAACAAGTATTCAACTGTTTCCACTTACTTAAACTTGCTAGCCATGTAGTAGCTTGTATGAGTGGAGTATGGGCCTTGACAAAATTATTTTTTTCTTGTGGCTTAGAGGGCATGTCCCGTAAGGGGACAGTGCTCTTTGAGGCTACAACTCATCTTTGATAGTGCTCTTTAAAAGTTTAAGGATGAAAGTCTGCTTTATCTGTCACAATCGGGATTCACCGTGTATGCTGTCAGGTGAGTAATCATACGTGCAAAAAGGGAAGTAACACCCTTACACAGAAGGAAAATACAGCAGAATTGCTGTACAACGAGGTTAGTTCTAACAGTAGTAGCTGGCCCCACTACTACTTTGCTGCAGTAACAGAGACAGGTAGAAGCCCTGCAACATAAATGCTGCTCATAATACTTATGAACAGCATGTGTCCAGTATAGAGCTACGACTAGAATAGGGTAGGAGGGGCACAAAATGGGGATCTAGACAAATACCAGCTGCAGAAGTCAGATGTCTCTTCTGAATACTTTTAATACAGGCAGTCTCATTCAATTAAAGCCAGCTGTTTTTAATGACAGAACCATTTATGAATAGTAATTCAAGAACTTACCACTGAAAGATACCAAAGTAGTTCATGTAATTACAAAAATGAACACACTTTCTGGGGTCTGAATGGGTTTGTACTCGATGATACGCCTGTCAGTAGGGGATCATGTTGTGCATTTTGCAGGCAGAACTGCTTCAAGTCTGCTGCAGCCTGGGAAACCTAGTTGTAATAAAAGTTGGCATTAGAATTCACTGACCACTCGTTACTGAGGAGGTAACTACATCACAAAGTATAAAGAATACTGCTAAATCATTCTGCAGTACAGCTTGTTTAGATTTTATACAATGCTTCCATTGCATTTTTTTTGGTTTAAGAATTTGCACAGTAACAGAGTTAAGAATTTGGAAAATCTTCACATTAAACTTTTAAGCCTGAAGAGTGAAAGATGAGCAACATCTTGGAGATGGCTTTGTTAAATATATGAAGATCCTTGTACTAACATAAATTGTTTGAAAATACAGCCTACAGTTTAAGATGCTCTACTTGACTGAACTGCTAGTTTATCTTCCATTGGAAGGCCATCCTAATGATGTAGATGGTGGTTTTTGGTAGACAAGGCAGTAAGAAATCTTGTCATTCTTTCTCTATTGCAACTCTGAATTTGTAAAAAAATACGGATCAAAGTTTCAGAAAGTAGCATCTTCACTGGTATCTTGTACTTGCAGTTTGCCCAGAGTTTCTCTGAATTTGGCAAGGCCCCGTCTCAACCCCAAACCGCACGAGTTACATGTACTCAGTACGTTTTGCAGCGAAGTCTCCATTTTACAGTGCCAGGCTAGCCGGGGCAACCTGTTGTGAACCCCGCTTTAGCGGCCCTTTCCACCGGAGAACGACGGAAGAAAACGCTTCTCAGAAAAAGGAAATTAAAGAGAAGGGCACAGCCACCATCCCGGGGAGGGCTTCGGCCGGACACCGGCCTTCGGGTACCCGAGAGGCTCCAGGAAGCGAGAGGGCGAGGCGGGCCTCGCACTGGCCGAGCTCCCGGGCGGCGGCAGCGGCAGGAGAGGGCCTCTGCTCGGCCCGACGGAGCCACAGGCTATAGCCTGTGATGGGGTGAGGTAGGTCGGGGCAAGCGGTTCCTATCTTGCCCACCTCCTGCCCCGCCCGGGCAGCCCGGCCGCCTCTGAGGACCGCCGTGGGGCGCGCCCCAGGGGCGGTGTAATGGCGGCGCGTCCGCCCCGTCCCAGCTCGCTTCTCACCTTAACGCGAGTCACGCTGGCCTCCAAGCGCAGCTGCTGCACCACCTTCTTCATGGCCGCCACGTTAGAAGAGCCCGACAGAGTCT
>JANHGB010040684.1:0-25276 GCA_026283785.1 Coracopsis vasa | reverse complement strand
ATTCTGACATCTGAGCTAGCCATCGAGGGGTCTTTTTATAGTCACTGAAGAGAAACAGACAATTTTGGGTCATGATTACTAGTTTGGAGCTTATTTTGAGATGCAACGAAGTTACCAGCTTTGCTCCTGTCAGCATGTTCGGGTCTTGACAGCAGTCTAGAGGTGAAGGGTGTGCACCGCAGAATGTGCCCAGGAGTGACGGTGAAGCTTGGGCTAATGGCATGGGCAAAACATGTTATCATGCAAAGTGCAACAGCTTGCGTGTATACAGGGACTAATGGGAGGAACTTGTGCTGTAACCTGCTGTGTCCTTGGTTGCGAGTAGCTGGGGAAGAGATGGGATGTTACAGTGAGGTTGGTTGTGAGAGCTTGTGTGGTGTACTTGTGAAGGGGCAAGTAAAGACCTTTGTAAGCAGGTGCTTTCTGCTGACACGAGGAAATCTTCTTTTCACCTCATGGAGCCAGGGTGAGACTTGGAAGGTTGTCTGGAAGGTCTGGTCACATGTGCCCAAGGAAAGGTGAATTGGAAATAGCAGGACTATGAGGGAGAGCTGCAAGATGATCAGGACAAGAGTGAGGCATTCAGCAGGCTGAAAATCAGGCTGTTTGTAACCTCTGAGGTGCTGGAAGAGCCTCCAAAGTGAGGAAACTCATAAAAAGGTTAAGGCAGAACCATTGTTTATAGTTTATGGAAGGATTTTTCTGGCATGGTCACCCAGAACAGTCAGGCTTGCTTGGAATACTGTGTTTGGCCAGCACAATATGCTGTGCATGTGGCTTGGCTGCAGTTCACAGTAATTGTCCCTTTATCAGAGATAAACCTAGGCCCTGCAAGAATCCCATTTTGTGGGGATTTTGGCCTGTGTCTTTAGGAAAGCAGTACAGTGTGTAGAAAACGATATGCAATCAAAGAGTCTTCATGAAAGGGGAGAAAATGGTAAGAGAAGAAACTGCAGCGCAGATCTCTGGGAGCTGCAGGGCTGTGATTAGCAATTCCCCCCGTTACTTAGGTGATACTCATTGTGTAGAAGGTGTGGTTGAGTCTTGTTTGTCTGCAGTTAGCTGGAACTTTCTGTTTCAGCACAGAAACTACTTTCCCATTTTCATAAATGGAGAGAAGAACAGTAAGTGAAAATAAAGGATACTAATGGAGTAGCCACTCTTGTAACATCATTAATCATGAAACTCATTCTTAAAGAATGTTTAAATCAAAAAGAAAATTATAAAGCCCACCTGTCATTTGCTGTGATCAAGTACAGGGAGCAACATGTCGTTCAGTCAAAGGAGACCTCAGACATCCCAGGTAAGAGTTTTTGTACTTTTCCATGAAGTGTTTTTTGATTTCACATTTAAAAATATAAAATAGTACAAGAAGCGACACTGCACCATTTCTAGGAGACCGGAGAGGGAAAATAAAAAAGTGCTTTTAACATAGCATATATAAAAAGTATTATTTTCTAGTACATTTAGTAACATTTTCTAATTTTCTAGTTAAGTTTGATAACACAATTGCTGGAATATGTAATACAGCTTATTTGCATGGCTTCTAGTTATGGGAAATGTTTCATCCTTCTCAATACCATGTAATTTTCAGTAAAAATATCAAGATCTGGACATTAACAGTTCCACAACTGCCACAGGTTTGAATGCAGTCTAAGTGAACCTTTTTCAGAATGTGCTTACTTACTCTTTTTGCAGCCATTACCAGGAGCATTTCTGTGCTTCCAAGGTAACTAATATTATTAAGAACTGCCAGAAATATTTTGAATTCTTTTGCTTCTGGCAAGGTCAAGTTGTGGTGCTATTTGGATCCGGCTTTCAGGACTTTGCATTATTTATGAGAAGAACAAAGGCAGGATTTCAGCTGAAGTATTTATGTAACCAGGACACGCTCCAGAGTATCAAGTGTTTTCGATAAGCTCTGTCCATTGCTGTCATAGTGACGTACAGCAGTAGCACAGGCTCTTTTTTCTCTGATTTCCAGTGTTGAGCATTTCTAATGTGACTTAGTTTGATGTTGTCAGCTATCATTCAGTCACAAACTGCCCTACTCATTGCTGTTCTCACTATTTAGTCATCACTGTCAGATGGATGCTCACTCTTCTAGTCCATCAAAGAAACCATTCATGCCTCCAGAATTTGAAAGTCCACCTAAGCAAAATAAGGCAAAATAAGAGGGTTATAATATATCTACAGTTATGATTATATGTTCTTCATTTAGTTGGTGGAGTTCCATGTTTTTTATGTCCCAGAAGAAGTGTGGAACTTCAAGCTGAATACAGTTCCTGTAGCTCTTACTAGCAAATTCATCTCAGCCGGATTTATAAGGTGGGTATAGTCTTAGGCTTTATGTACATGGTAGGTCCTTTACATTGTCCTTTAATAATTTAGTTGAGCTGTTGCTCTGTGAAGCACAATTACATCTGTCAGAAGAGACTTGTTCTTTAATAATCTCTGGAGGGTAAGTGATGCCCATGACTAGTGTTAGGTTTACTTGGATTTGTATCAGGCTTAGCTCCATTGCAGCCCTTGGTGTAAACCATTGAAACATGCTTCCAGAGCAGTGCTAGTATTTCTGCAGAATAATTTATGTTGTTAAATCACAATCTTACGTTCTTTCTGTCTACTTGAGCCTGCTTATCAAAGTCTTGAGTTCTTTTTGGGTATGGACCAGCCCGAAGACAGAGTGGCTTGATGAAAATAGGATAACCTGTCAGTTCCCAGGAACAGGGATATGATGATCTGAGCTCTCTCAGTCCAAATAAAAAGCTTAAGCCATGTTTCTCAAGGGGAAGCATCACATCCCATACAACTAGCAGCACATCTTCTTTCTTCTACAGTAGTATTTCTGAAAGATTGTGCACAACACCATGTGCCATGTGTGCTTTCACGTAGCTGTTTAGAGGAATTAGTAAAAGAATACCCCATGTCCTAGGCCCAAGCCTGGCGCAAAGAGCTGCAGCTGTAATCTTTCACAGCTTTGAAAGTTTGTTTTGTACCCCTAAACACTTTACTCACAAATTCTGTGTGTATCTAGTGTGACAAGAAGTTGTAGAAAAATCAAATAATGTAAAGATGAGTGTTGAAGCGGAGCTTTTATATACACCTTGTCTGCTCCTGAGCAAAACCTGACAATTTAGCTTAAACTGCAGGGAATATGGGTTTTAACTGCGTTAAATTAGGGTTGTATTGTCCACTTAATACACTGTGTAGCTGAAAAGATTGACAGCAGTCAGGTATGAGCATGTAGAGCAGAATGTATTCATTCTCACAGCTGGTTTCGTTGAAAGGCTGCTCAAAACCAGAGGAAATAAGTGTATGTGTCTGTTTTGTTTGCTGTTCTAGTCTCCAGCAGAGGTGCAAAATGCCTACAGCTGGAGTGGTAACTTCAGATCATTTCATATGATTGCACATATGTCACTGCCCTCTGTTCTCTAGTGTAAATTTATTTCCCTGAGGCTCAATTCTGAGGCATCAACTTAAATTAGGTGGGTTTATATCTGATGGGGTATTTGTTGCTTTCTAATGAGTTTTAAATAATTGCTAGTTAATTATTCTGTGGATACTGTGCAATGCTGCAGTACATTGCACTAGCAATAACTAGCACCTTGCCAGTGTATCACTGTCTTTAAAAACAAAATTATTTTAAAAAACTTGTTATGGAGAGGGGGAAAGAACAGCCTTGCTGGTACAAATGCTGTTTGGACATTGTTGATAGCACTGTCCAGTCAGCTTGACAATCCTAGTACTGTCTGAGTCAGCTTAGCAAAGGATTCCTAGGTCTAAGTACAGGCCACTTCCATTAACTATGAAATTAGAGGAAAGTATTAAGTGTGTAATTGTCTATGGCCCTGAGCTCTTTTTCCCATGAACTTGGTTTCTCAGCCTCTGTGATCTTTTATTTATTCCTCATTCCTCACTCCTCACCACAGAAGCCATACGTTTGCTGTTTCTAGATGAGATGGCTGCAATGAACTCTAGTTTGCATTATCTTTAAAGGAACACCCTGAAGCAAAGGACTAGTCTTCTGCTAGCCAGTGGCAGAGTAAGAAATATATCATAATATGCTCCTAGGAGTTGCACAGGCAAATAATTTGCAGATAAATTGCTGTCCTATATCTGAGGTTCTATGTACCTAGACAGTTTTCTCACAGGATGCATTGTAGTTACTTAGATGTTTTCCCTGCTGTTCATAAAAACTTAGATAAAGATTTCCATGCTGTTTTGGACAGCCATTATCAATGAAGGATGTGCAGTGATAGAATTGCCTCTGAAAGAGCTTGCATTTATTGGGTTTTGGAAGACCATTGAAGGAGTATGTCTTCTCTGAGACATCAGCTTGAAGAAAGGATAGTGCATGAGAGATACTTGAATTACAGATCATATGTGGTCTCACATAAGACCCTGGAAGGGTGTGTATTGAATTATGTATCTATCACGTACTTCTTTATACATTTGAAATAATTGACATTAGGGCTAATATCTGCAGCAAGTGTGGGCAAAAAATGGCTGGGGAAGAAATAAACAGGAACTAAATGTAGAGGGAGGCACCAAGCAGTGTGGCCTCAGTGTGTCCTCTCTGCAAACTTTGGTCTCCTCTGCTGCATGCCTGTGCTACAAGGCAGATTTATCACCTTGGGGAGATAAGTCCAAGGTGTTTTAAATCATGCAAGGGAAGCATTGTAGCCCATTGAAGTACTGTGTTTATGGTATGAAACTGGCAGTGGTTTTACATACATAGGGTGTGAAAGCAAATAGGTCTGTTTGAAAGTAGAAACAAACCCTAACAGGTTAAAGTTGAAGACCTAAGTTGAAGGGATGGCATGTTCTTGTCCATACTGTTTAGTGAGAATGGCATGTGCTGTCCCCCAAGCTATGTCTGTGCATTGCTTGAAGAGTGATAGCTGCCTGAGCCAAAATCCTGTCTAGGTGTTATACTAACAATCAGCATGGGTGATTAACAGTCTCAGGCCTGAATTTGTTCCCTAGTTTATGACAGGAGCAATTAGAATTGCTTCTGATATCCTAGAGAGCTTTTGCGTGCTTCTTGCACATTTGGTTTTATTCTGTGGCGCTTTTTATTCTACAGTGATTTTTATACTGAGCTCATTACTTTAATATTTGCATGGTTTCCAGTAGTACATTAAATGATGCAATTCATATTTGCATCAGCTCTTTCATCTTCAAACTATGGTGGAAATGTTCACACTGCAGTGTTTGGTTTTGATTTAAAATGCATTTGCACGTACACACCCAACTGTAAATCTGTGTTGGAGAAGACAAAATGAAAGAACTGTGCCTGCTACTTAGAGTGGACAGTAATGTAGTCTTCTCTAGCCCTTAGTGCTTGAAGGGGTATGTTCTACAGTCCTAGACTGGCCCCATGAAACATCATCACCTATATGGAAATGCATAATTGTAGTTTCTAATGTTTGTGTTACTCATCTGCAGATGAGCAAGAGCATTCTGAAGGAGTAGTTTTCAAATTTCAGCTATTTGCATATTATCCCTTTTTATGCAGTTCCTAAAATATGGATATTGCTAGTTAATGTCACGACAGCCTTTGTAATACAGTCTACCATAACCTGATATGATGTTCTGACTCTAGCACACCAAGACTCTCTGGCCTATATGTACTTGGACAGTCTAGGACATAGTTCCCATTTTTGGTCATTCTGTCCATGCAAGCCAGTATGTATATAGCATTATCTTCCCCCTCTTACTAACTAGCCATTATTATTTGATCTTACAGATGTATTAATGAATAACAACATTCTAGGGTATCTCCTCATATCACATTAAGAGTGCTACGGGAGAAGCTTGGAGAGTACCTGGGTGGAGTTTCAGCTGCAGATAAATTCAGATTTTTAAAATGCATTGGGAAAAGACTAGCAGTGGTAAGTTAATTCTTTTTTTAATTTAATGCTCTTTTGTTTTACAATGTCAACGACAGATTTCATTCCTGCAGATTAAATAAACAAAACACATAAAAAGGAGATAACCTCAGGAGCACTGTTAGCATTTCTTTTTTTTTAAACATGCTGGAGCTTAAGTTCTTGTAAGAACACATCTACTTCTCCAAATACAAAGGCGCAGCTGGACAGGTATATTAGAAACGCCCTTTAAACCATCATATGTAATTAGTTGCCATCCAGTGAAAACATGTTAATTTTGGTAAGTCAGTGGATTAAATATGACAAATGTTGTTGCATTAAAAAAATCCCCTTAAGGTCATTATTACCAGTACATGTTTGGGAAGACGGCAGTTGAAGAATTTACAAGGGAAGCTGAGTAAGTCAGAGTTCCTCTAATGGTTCCTGCTGTGACCTGCCCAAAAGCCTTTAAAAGATGAGTCTCTGGATGTACATGTGTTCCACTACTTAGTCCGGTAATATAGCCTGAGATGCATGTAATCAAACCCCTAAATTTCTGAATCATAGCTATTCCTCACATTGATTCTCTGTATACTTATGCTTTACAAACTATAGCTAAAGATTAAATATCCTTGAAAATCAGTCCAACTGAAAGTTTGTTCTTGTAACACACAAAGACTTAAGTCATGTGTGGAAGTATAGAATACTTCTTTCTCCTCTCATTTCACCTGTCTCTCATGGACCTGCAAATTAACTACAAGCTGGAAATTTGGTATCATTCTTTTAGTTACCACTAAAATTACTCACACAGAAGACTAGAATAGATATTAAGTAATATGCAAAAAATAGGTGGAAAAACATAAGGAAAAACTTAAAGACTGGAACACAATCTGAATCTGAAAATGTGCATATGTCTTCAAAGAATTCAGGTCTTTTAAACTGGATGACCATAAGTAAAATGGTGTATTTTCTTTCCCACTGATAGTTCTGAGATAAATGGGGAAATTTTCCAGCTTCTTTTAGAATGTCAGCAAATCAATAAAATATTTTACTTTAATAGAGAATTAAAGATATTGGTAGATACAAATGAAGATTTTTAGTGATGAATTAGACATATAATTTTAAGTTGGTGTATTTACTGTTGCTTGATGTTAAACATTATAACAAAGTGGAAAGCAATAAACCAACTAACTGGTTTATTTGTTATTTAGGGTCATGGTAACCTCATTGAGTCATATCTCCATGATCAAATATTTGTTGACTGGTTTCTTACCCCCCAGTCTTCTGTTTCACAACAGTAACAATGTAAGCAATACTAAGAGCTGCACCCAGCTTGCAAGTAAGGGTCTTTAAGTGAAAAAGGGATGTAAACCAACATCATGTTCATTTGCTCTTATTTTTCTTGCATATAGCCCATGTCTCTTAATAGTGGCATTGCCTGGCCATTACTGAGAATAAAATTAGGCACCATGTTTAGTTCAATTTCATTATTTAAATGTAAGAACAGATTTTTTTTTTTTTTGAGTTCATCTTATAAATTTACATTGATTATCTTAGACTTTGTTTTTAGGACACTGTTGAAATCTAAAAGGGTATTTCTATCATATGAAAAGTATAAATAGATAGTATAGATATTTTTTTCTACATACATTAAATATTTTGCAGTATGGTATTAGGTGAATAGAGAAAATTATGTGAGAGTCAGCATTTCTAGTCAGATTCATCTTGAAGCAACTACTGGTAAAGAAAGTCAAAGACTTTCTTCTGCTGTGACTGTTGGATCAGGTTCATTGAACCACAAGAGAAAGTGCAAAATATATTCAGTACATCCATGCACTCTTGTGGGTCTGAGATTTTGAAAAATAGACAAAATAAAGTTTCAGTACTATGTCAGAAATTACAGTAGTAGTCTGTGTTCCTTCCTCCACATGAAGCCATTACAGAAGATGGATAGGGCTGGTTCTGAAAAAATATAGTATGTAAAGAGGATGATAGGATAAAGAAATTAAGTGATATGCAACATTGTTGATAAAGAAGTATTTTATTGGTTACACTTCCATACTTTACCTTCCAAGGTGAAAGCAAAACAAGAAACAGAACTGGAACTGAAGTTATTTGCTCCACCTTACGTATGTATTGAATGGCTTTTAAGGTATCATTTTCAGAAACTTTTTACATTGTACATTTCGTCTCATGTCTGATGAATATACTGCATATTTTAGGCACTTTATCCTGAATTATATTTATTACCTGAAGTGGAATACTTTGAAGGTGTTTATCCATTATCAGCATCAACTCAACAAAGACACCACTTTAATGCAGAAGCTAATGGGCTTGATCATAAATCAGGATTATCCAGTCTTCCCCAACAGAAACCTGAAACAAGCAAACAATTTTTAGAAAGCATACAAAGCAGTCATCAGCTAGAAAATAAAGAAGTGCACGATCCTGTGGAATGGGGTGAGAAAGAGCCTGTTCCAGTTTTGCACACAAATAATAAGGAAGACCATAACAACAGGATTCAAGAAAATCATATACAGCTTAGAGAAGAAGGTAAGTTTAACAAATATAGTGAAGGAGGATGATGAAGGAGAAGAATAAATATTATGGTTAACATTTACAATAAAATAACATTTCTGTTTTCTAATATCAATTATTATGCAGATCAAAATGGATCCAATGGATCTCTCTTCACACCAAATCAGTCAAATCCTGCAGATGATTTGGAGTCTGGAAAGAGTGATATGGTATTACAGACCTCTCAGCAAAATCATCTTAGCCAAGATCAAAAAGAACATAACACTCCTAAGTGGAATGACGAAGCCAAAGGAACCACTCTTATTCTTCATGTAAATCACAGTGATGAACAAGGCCAGAATAATCAAACACCCGAAAATCATGTCAAATACCAAAAGGGTACAACTTTTTATTGTCATCCTTCTGCTAAAGCATGTGTTTAGAAAGTTGGCAGAGTAAAGCTTAGTTTTAAGAAAACTATAATTAAAGCATGGGTTGCAATATTGCTATCAGAACAATATTCTGATTTTTAAAATGCCTTTCAAAGAGCTATAGTTTTAAATTGGATAAGTCATAGAATAGTTAGGGTTGGAAAGGACCTTAAGATCATCTACTTCTAACGCCCCTGCCGTGGGCAGGGACACCTCACACTAAACCATGTCACCCAAGGCTCTGTCCAGCCTGACCTTGAATACCACCAGGGATGGAGCATTCACAACTTCCCTGGGCAACCCGTTCCAGTGCCTCACCACCCTTACAGTAAAGAACTTCTTCCTTATATCCAATCTAAACTTTCCAAGCTTTAACCCGTTACCGCTTGTCCTGTCACTGCAGTCCTTCTTTATCACTGTGTATTGATATAGGGAAACACCACTATAATTGATACATTTGTCTAATTATATTAATATAATAAGTAATATAATAATATTACTTAAATGACTTATATTCTTTGAGACATGTGTGCAGAGTTTATTAGAAAAGGTTTTTATGGATGAATTATCAGTAATTTCAGTTTCCAATCATAACCTGTTAAAAATAGCTCTATCCCTTCATCATCACATTAACTCATATTATGTATGAGACTGCTTAATACACAAATCTATATATGTAAAGGTATAGCTGAAAAGTTTTCCATAACTTTATTTTGAATGATGAAGGATATAGGATTTTGTAGTAGTAAACGTAAAGTCTGTTGGCAATGTTATTTTGAAATACTTATTGTATATATTTTAAAGCAAAAACCATTCATTCGTTAACATTTAAATTCAGAACATTTTGCTCTCCCTCTCTGTGCTGGCTCCAGTCTGTAGGCGATCTTCAGTCTCTAAAAGGCAGAAAGCATTAGATAAGGAATTAGTGTAGGGCAGGTGAAACAACTGAGTGGTTTCCTTATCTGTCATAATGTTTCTTGTACTCATTACCACAACTAATTAGATACAAATTCTCCAAACAAAACCACCTTGTTTTTAATTTTTATTTTTTTTTCTTCCCTTTATTTCTTTTTTCTGTTATTCAACCATTTCCAACCCCCAGAGATAACATTAGTTATTGGATCAATTCACTGAATTTCTAATACAGGTTGGAAAGTCCAGACATTGACAGTCAAAACATCTTGAATTTTATGAGTGTAATCTGTATATTTTGATCATCACTATCCTGTCACAGAACTAACAAACATAGATAATAATGACCACTTAAAAGATACCAAACTAAGAAAAGACAGAACACAGGATGCTGGAATTCTTAAAATAATGGAAGACCAAGCCACAGAATATGCATGCAAAAAACAAAGGTTAGTAAATAATGATTCTGCTAAAACACTGGATAATATTAATTCATAACCAGACTTCAGATAAATGAAGAAAAATGGGGCAGGGGGGAGAATTAATGACACAAATTTTCACTTTCTGCTTTGATTTAATTTTAGCTTGTTGCAGCACAGAGCTAGCAAGTCTATAGCTGATCCTGGTGAAAAACTGAGTAATCAGGTATGTTTTTCAAGGTAACATATTCTTACTAATATTGAGCAATAAACATAGGCCTCGACCTAGATATATTTTATAAGAGAGGTAACTCACTAGAAATACTAAATTCTCAAATGTAGATTTGAGAGTAATTGAGAAAAGTCAATTCATGCACTGCTACTTTTTGGTAAAGAAAAATCAACTATATTTCTCAACAATGAAATCATCAGAAGTTATACCTCTAGTCATAATTTAACAGAAACTACATATACAATAACTATCTCAGTCTTATTAATGTTAGCCTGTTATTCCTGGTCTTGCATGGGAGTGTCAATGACTTGTGGGGTTGTGGACGTGGACAAGGACAATTAGCCATAGTCTACGTTTTTGTCTGCATGTTCTCTGTGATGCAAGTGTTCAGTGTTCTGGTTTTATTTGCAGAGGTCCATCTGTTTGTAATTTAGTAATCATTTGTACTGGTAACAGAACAAAAAAGCTTATATGCAGAATTCAAATTCATCCCTCATGTTCAGTCAGACCACTTTCAGGGCATATGTCTAATGGAGCTATTCAGGATTATGGGTTATGTACTTACAGTTGTGTTTTTTGACTCTAGGCTGATGAAAACAAGCAAAATCCTCTTAGTTGTCCAAAAGAATATATTTCACGTCCTAATCTACCTTTCCTGCCATTTTCTGTAAACCCAGATCAAGTTTCTGCAATTCAGACAGCAAGTGAGTATATGTTTCCAAAAAATTGCACGGAGTGAAGACAGGCTGAGAGAATTGGAGTTGTTCAGCCTGAGGAAGAGAAGGCTCCAGGGAAACCCTTATAGCAGCCTTTCAGTACCTAAAGGGGCTGACAAGAAAGCTGAGGAGGGACTTTTTACAAGGGCACATAGGACTAGGGGGAATAGCTTTAAACTGATACAAGGTAGATTTATATTAGCTATTAGGAAGAAATTCTTCCCTGTGAGGGTGGTGAGGCCCTGGCACAGGTTGCCCAGAGAAGCTGTGGCTGCCCTATCCCTGGCAGTGTTCAAGGCCAGGTTGGATGGGGCTTTAAGCAACCTGGTCTAGTGGAAGGTGTCCCTGCCCATGGCAGGGGGTTGGAATCAGATGAGCTTTAAGGTCCCTTCCAACCCAAACTGTTCTATGATTCTATGATAACAATCAAGACTGAATAGTTAATGAAGACAGAAATACCTGCTTTAGGAAAGAATTTGTACATTCATTCATTCACAGTATTGTTACAAATTTTAGTCTGTGGTGGGAAAGTTCCAGCCGTTTTGGGCTGTTCATAAAGTATGGCAGGTTCCCAGCACTAGAAAACCCAGTTTGTGGACTTGGGGATGAAAGGAGAGAAGTGGGGAGACCAAATGAAATACTGCTCACTTGAGTGAGAATGTAGCAAAGAAAACCAATAGCAGTATTGCTGAGGATCCTCTGCTGTGGTGGATAGTGAGAAAGGTAAGTAAGTTACTGACCTGTTGTGACTAGTGAAAGCCTATTCTGCTTATGACCAGCTGGAGTTTAAGGCAAGATTTCACTACAGTTTATATCGCAATGTATTTTGAGCAGGTAAGTCTTTTGGAGGCTTTTTTGGCATCATCTGGCAAGAGTTTTCAATGTATGAAGTGCATATATATCTTGATTATATAGTTTTAGTGATACATTGTCTAGTCATGTAAGAGAGCGTTTACTTGCGAGAGTGGATGAATGCATAGATGCATGCTGGATTTCTCACTTTGTTCTAATGCACCAGACACTTTGAAAAGTTAGAGATAGTTTATTAAAAAAAAGGAAAGAATTTCTGCTGCCTGTTTTTGACATGATTTATGATTAATGCATTACAAAAATCTTGATTGATCCTAACTATAGTATCCTGGTGCTTACTAAATATAATATCTTTAGAAAAGAAGACGGTAGAACAATTGCAACAAATGAAGAAAAACAGAATGCACATGGAAAAAAATAGAGAAGAACTGATCAGAAAAGTTAAAGGGCTACTGGAACAATATCGGCTGAAAAGATACCATGGTACGCTTTTAATTTATTTTGTAATTTGGAATGATAGAGAAATGACACTGAAACCAATGTGAAAATATTTGTCTCCTTATCAATGAGCTTAATTGCAGAGAGAGCAGTTTGCTGACCAATAGCTGCAACAAGGCTCTCTTGTGTAACAGCATGTTGAAAAGATTGGAGGTTGCAATGTTTCCTTCCACTTTTGTGATAGTCTTATAAACCTAAAAATATCCTGGTTTTTATCCCAGGTCGCACAGTGCTTGGAAAGCTACTGCAGGCCACTTCAGTCTTTAAGGCCCAGGGCAGCTGACATCTTCTACCAGCTTACAGAGGTTTTTACTGTGCTGATAGAGCTTCTAGTTAAATGGCCAGCATAATTACTTTTTGTTTCTCCTCTCTCATAGTATTCAGCTTATGGCATGGAAGTTACAAGCCTGTCGTGACAAGCCTGACAAACCTTGGGTTTTTTTATAAGCTAAAATCTCATTTAAATCCCACCCAAATTTTCTTTGTAAAATTATTTTCAAGTTTATACTTAAGCTATCCTCCCTAAGTCACATTCCAGTTAACGAGAGATGAGGTTTAATCACTTGGATGTTTGAGAGCATTCTCTTTGTATTTAAGTGCAGCTAAATCACTAGGAGTCTCAACTATTATTTGTAGCTTTGCTGAAAGGAGAAGACAAGACAATTCTTCCAGTTGTTTTCTAAGGAAATGGTTTTACACTGCACTCTCCAGCATGGTGAGGTTTAAAAAAAAACGCAACAAAACCTTGAGCACTTGAAGCAGTGAATCTGTAGTAGCGTGGAGCTGCAAGGCAAGCTAATTTACCCCGTTGAGATAAGCCCTAAATTGCTCCATTGTTGTCTTAAATTATGTTATACAGTTAGGTAAAATAAAGGTCATTTCACATGCATTCAAACAGCTTCTGCAGGTTCTTTAAGAAGTGTCTCTACCCCTGAAGTATTTTTATCAGACCTGTAGAGTTTCATGAGTAAGTGCATTTGCAAACATGCCCCTTCACAAGACTTGAAGGGAAGGGCATGTTCTGTAGGAGCAGCTGTCTTGTCTATATTTAATACCCTCCTAAGGCTGCCATGCTGACATACTCAGTTACATACTGTATAGTCCTCCAGGAGCTGGGTTCTTTTAGGTAAGTTTCTGAGCAGCAGCTGTCCTGATTTCCTAAACTACGTCTTGAAAGAAGGAATCATTTAAGACACTGCAGACTAGTAGATGTATGTGGCTGTAAGACTGCCACACTAAATACAGGGGAAATTGTGTGCTAGCTGTAGACAGCACATTATCAACATAGGAGGAATCATAGTTAAGTTTACAGGTAAATAACTGTTTCCCATAATCTTGGGGCTTTTGTACTGTTCAAACTCTCTGGCCCTGCAGAGCTCAAATTTTGTGTAAGTCTACAGTGCTAAATATCCTGCTACAGTAAAGGCATGAACTGTGGTGGGCCTGAAGTCCTCACAGGTCAGGAGCGCCTACTGTGCAGCTGAAACCTGCAGAACACCCAAGCTGAATGAAATTTTGGGGTTGGACCTTGTATGGTATCTTGGTGGGTGGAGAGAGCCTTTTGTTGCAGGTGATTGTGTGGAAAGTCAGTTGCATTTACAGTGAATGTAATTTCAATGCAGATTTTTCACTAAATGCTATTTTAAAAAGAAACCTACTGCCATCTTTTAATGTGTGCATTGGCCAACTGTATCTTTTTAGATCAGTTGGTCATTACTGTCTTCAGCAAACTTTATGATAAGATGAACAAGACCAAACAGTATTACTGTTTTCCTGTGTAGTTTGTGAGGAATGGAAAAAGCAGTACTTTGAAACTAAGAAAGCTACGATTCCCCTGGAGGATGCTTTAAACAAACTGCAGCAAGATTTAGAGGTTTACCACCAGAAATTACTCTTGCAACTGGAAGCCAGAGAGAGCCGAAAACGACCAAATAATCTGACAAACTCCAAGGTATTTGCTTGTGATTTTTTAATCTTTTTACACAGCCTGTTTGGTTTTTTTCTATAAAGTAACAAATTAATCACTAAACAATGAGTTGTAAACTAGCTTTAACAGCCAAATATAGAATATATAGAATTCCTTCAGCCCACACTTCTTAAAAAGAAGTTCTTGAGTCTGAGCATTTGATTCTTTATGCTTTGTGCTTCCACAATACCTTCTTGTAACTAAATGCCCTTTCATTCAGTATGATTAATAAATTGTTCAGTTCTATATTGTTTTCATCCCAAATTTCGCTTACAGAGGTAGTGAATTCTGTTTGGGAGGACGAGATGTGTCTGAGGCTTTTAGGGTGGTTGCACCTGAACTATTGTGCAACCGAGTCTCACATTATCTTGTTGGTGCCAAATCACAGGATGTTCAGAGAGGAATTAAAGAAAGATAAAAGGGGGAAGCACACTTCACAATAGTTGTATCTGTAAATTTTCTAAATGTGTTAATGAAATCAAGTCTGTTGGCAAATCTGAAGCTAGACTAGGAAAAACCAGTGTCCCTTTCTTGTATCTGAAAAGTGGAAGAGTGTATATACAATCTAAGAGTATATATTATATACAAATGTGTAGTATTTGACCTGCGTTAATATAAATAGCTACAATATAAAAATATTATTAGGGTTGGTATTACATTATATAATTGGCTATGTTCAGATTTTTTTATTGCTCGTTTTGGGGGGAGATAGCAGGGGTTTTTGTAGGTCTCTCTCGCTAGGCACAAAGAGTCCTTATGTGGAGGACATGCACAAGTTAACATGCCTACAGTGGTTATTTATTGGCCGGCACACAGAAGATAGATAGCGAGGATTTAATTAGCTATTAGGCTAAGCACG
The DNA here is from genome assembly GCA_026283785.1 of Coracopsis vasa. Taxonomy (NCBI): domain Eukaryota; kingdom Metazoa; phylum Chordata; class Aves; order Psittaciformes; family Psittacidae; genus Coracopsis; species Coracopsis vasa. The sequence goes on along the minus strand of JANHGB010040684.1, from coordinate 10,043 downwards.
AGTATGCTCTCCACCCCTTGTAAGCTACGTGCTGGGCAGGCAGGCATCAGTCAGGTGGGAAGAGTTGGGCTCTGGGGAACAGATCCCACTGTTGCTGCTTTCCCCTCTTCCACCAGCTTTGTCTTCGCTGGTGACTCAACCCAACACTGCAGTGATTCCTCAGTAGCCCCTAACTAGTCTGACAGCCCTGCCTGGTTTTCTTCTGCATGACAGTGTACCTTTCATGCTTTCTCAGTGGTCTGGGCCAGGGTTACACAGCCGTGCGGTGTCAGAGCTGGGAGTTGGACCCTTGCACGCAGGCAGCTACACCCCTGGGTGGGAAGAAGCTTACAGCAGGAGCTCAGAGATGAGAGGCTGCAGATACCACTTAATGACTCCTTGTATGGCAACTTGATCGCATCATTTGCTTCAGCTGGCACTTTAATAGAATTTTTAATGGCTTGGAACATCAAGAGATTACCACATGCACACCCACACCCACCACTCAGTGTTACTGACATCAAGGGACCATGGCTGACTTACACGAGCTGAGTATCAGAACCTACATTTGAAAACATGTATTTCAGTTTTACAGGTTAATTCAGTGATAGGCCCACCCACACCTACTGCTGAAATTATGTGCTGTATAACCTGGAGATCATCTGCACTAAACATTACATGAGTGTAGTAATCTCATCAATAAATGTACAGTGACAGAGCGATGCTAAGCCTCTGAAAGAAATTATTTGAAGTATGCTTTTTTATTATAAATGGGGAGTAGCCATAAAAGATAATTACAAAACAGTGTGCTGTTACTCAGGAGAACTGATCTGGATCTTAACTTCCTAAAGCAAAAGGGAGTGGAAAAACCTCTGCACCCAGGTGAAGGGCTGACAGCAGAAGGGAGCTGCCCCCTCTTGGAGAGCTGACTGCTTACAGACCAGGGACAGTGCAGTACGCTGACGACTGGAAGAAAGCAGGGGAGCTGGAATGAGTTTAGAGGACTGTTTTTGAGCAGTGAAATGCACTAATGCTGTACTCTTACCTTTTGTTATTTCTGTTCTTTTCAATATAGAATTACACAATCATCCAGATTACTACAGTGCAGCATGAACTCGATCTACTGAGGAGGAAGCTGGATGATACAAAAATGAAACTTGTAATAGAAATTAAGGTACTCTGCCTTTTAATTAAAAGTCATAATGTCACTATGTATAAAAAAACCCTTAGATCTTCCCAAACATTAAATGATTTCCTAAAGAGTTTTTGTTTTATGTGTTCGCTTTATGGTGTTAGTTGCCAGTGTAACTTTATCACTTGAGCCAAATTTCTCCAGAACACCAGGTTATTAAATGACTTTGAATGTCTAGCATTCAAGCAACTTAGACTTTCGAGTTACTATGTAGGCTAAGCTTCACAGTCTTTCATAAAATTCCATTTCACTTAAGAGGTAACTGAAGGAACATATTGATGAGGCACTGGTCAGTAGTAGACTGTGGCTAAGAATAAAAAAGTAAAGCAGTATAAATAAATTATAATTAAAAAAAAGAATATCTCTCAAAGCAGATAGCAGTCCTCTTCATCTGCTTTATTCCATACCAGTGCTGCCTGTGGCTCCCTTTGGAAGGAAGATGATGGTATAGACCTTCATACTGGACAGCTTTTCAGCTTTGAGTGCTTGAAATAGGAGGCCTCTGCATCAGAGGAACTGTCCATGCCCCTGTTTACTGTGTAATGTAGGCTGGATGTACTCATTATGCCTCCTCCATTGTATAACAAGGAGTGGAAAGAACAATGAATTGCACAGTTGTCTCTTAAAAACACCAAACACTACAGAAGAAAGTATTGCTAGAACTAGGCTACCTAATTAGACATGTAAAATTTTAAGGATGAAAGATGTATCCTGTATTCAGCCATCCTGTATAAAATTCAGTCTTAGTTATATAAACCCATACGCATGTCAACTCCGAAAATTTCCTTAAATTGCAATTCCTTAAACTACTGGTTCTTCTGCAGTAGAGAAAGCATCTTCTCATCTCATCTCATCTTCTGCAGATGAGAAAGCAGGTAGCATCTGATTTACAAGTGCTGAGAGCGGAACTGACACAGAAGAAGATTCATTCAGCTTTAATTCGCCGGTCCAGAAAATGAAGAATTTAAGAGGATGACATGACTTTAACAGCCATAAAGTGTCCAGAAGCTCTGTAATGTTTATAGAAGATCAGAATTACAGAAAATTTGCCTGTATGTTCTTGAAATTATCTTGTAAAAAGACACCAACTATATAAATGTTGTGGAATGTGTATACTAGGGTACTGAGGTACTGTGGCTCACTTTTTACATCTCACTTTTAATATAACATTAGTCAGCTACTTAAATATACAGTTTAACCTAGTAACATGTCTAAACCAAAGTGATTTTAAAAGTGCCAATTAGTGAATTGTGTAACATCACATTGGTATGCTGATGTTCTTTCATTAACAAAATGCCTACTAAGAAAATAAACCTATAATCTATAACCTCCTGTTCTTATTTTCAGGCATGCACATTACATTTTTGGAAAATGATTAAAATAAATCTTCTGTAGAACTACAGCATCAGGAATCCTTTATTTAGCTATTTGTTGCAGTACATTTTTGTCACTACAAGTATGCTTATCTATAAATTGCCATATTAAGTATGAACAAAATCTCAGATGATCTTACTTTATTTCATATCTAACCATTTTTGTTCCCTTTCTAATTAAGAGAGCTACATGGACATTAACCATCTTATGTAGTTAATGGAGGCAGCAAGCTATGTCTTGTACAAGCTATGATGATGATCCTGGTCCAATTTACAGTATTGCATATTCTGCCTTTCTTTAAACTCAAGCTCATGCATGTGCTTAGATAACAATTCTCTTTTTCTAGCTCTCGTCTTTGCCTCTTTGCAGTACCCGATGTTATTATCTTAAGCAGAACAAATAATATGCTAGGAATTAATGTCACATAAAAGGCTGACAAGGCTGTATTTATTAGTGGAAATGAAACACTAATGGGAAATCAGTAATAAACCAAGAAAATTACGCAACTCTTAAAAGGACTAATTTCAAACGTCTTAGTCAAACCACCCTTTATCCAATTTATCTTCTTCAAGATAGGATTTACCAAATATTTTAGTGGGAAAGTATTAAATCCCTAAAGTCATTTGGCCTTCAGTTAGGAATTTGTAGGTCAGATGATCCACTCCAGAAGACCTCTCAGTTTCAAAAGTATCTCTCTCTCAGTATGTTAGCATATGAATATAAATAGTAATACAAATTCTCAAGTGTCTGTATGTCAAGTAAACTTAACAGTTTCTCCTAACTAGTTCTAGCGGAGAGCCCTCTGATTTTCCAAGGGATTGCTTTTCCTTATATGAGAGCAGTACGCTTCATGGTCTGCTTTCCATTATCAGTAATATAAACCGGTCAGACACTCATATGAAGTCTTCTAGTCTTCTCCTCAGTAGCCATTATGGTAATGCTGCTACTCTATGGTGTAAATATTTAGCAAGGGGAAAAAGCTGAACCCAACCAACCAAAAAAAACCCCCAAACCAACCCACAACTGACGACATGTATCTAATTAAATAAAATGTTTAATTAATGGAGTTAACTTAAGCAGGGCACTTTAATCTGGTTGTGAAAGAATCCTGAGAAGCAGAGAAGCAGTGTGGGCTGTAAGCTGTGGAACAAGTAAAGCACAAACAGCCAATGCTGTTTACCAATCTTAGTGAAGAAAGCATTTTATTTAGCAAAAAAATCCTGTAAATGCCAATCTTTCTACCTGTACATATATTTTAAAAAGTTACCCAATTTCTCTAGGTTAATTATTTTAAGAAAAATATGAACTAGAAAGAAAATACATCTCATCTCAGAGGCAATACCACACAAAACCAACTAACAACAGGCTACTGAATGAAGTTTAAAGGGTATGGAAATTAGCAGCTCATTAAATAAGCTTCTGAGTTCTAGTTTTCAGGAAGTAAAGAAGTTTGAAATGGAAGAAGACATCATCCAAGTCCTCTCCCTATTAATGCTCCTTCTTCATGATAAGGTCCAAGATTTTTGGCTTTTGAAACTAAGGAATTTAGCGATACACAAACATGGTGAAACTGCAGTTTACTGAGCATTCTTTTCCAGCAACAAGCCTGATAGAAACCTTAATGGCAACTACTTCATGTTATATTTTATGGACTGAAGAAATTATATTTTAATCTCTAGAGAAGTAACCAAGTACAAGCACAAGTTTCACCAAGTTGCATGTAAGCAACAGTCTGTGTCTCCAGTATTCTGAGTTTAATCTGATCCGCGAGTGACTTACTTGTGTAAAATATAGGTTGGGGTGGGAAGTCAGAAAGCTGCACCATGTGACCCCAGAATGAATACTTGCTGCACCAGGCAGCCTTAGCAAAGGATCTTTAGGAGATTGCCCCTATAAATCCACAGCTTGGATTTACTTGTTACCAGGTACACGCTGGGTTCAAGCTTCAACCAACTTACAGTAGTTGTGAAAAATGAAAAAGATGAGCAGTCTTTAAAAAACCCACACTGCTAAAGCAACACTGGAACTTTTCGAAGCATGAAAATATGGCTTTGCATACAAAGTAACAAGATGAACTGGGCTAGTTCTCAATTTTTTTTAATCATGGTATATTTATATAAAGTCAAAATTATGATAAGCCATAATAAAAAATTACCAATTTTCACCATTTTAAATCAAGGGTTCAAATAGTTCTTACGGTGTCAGGGCCTGCCACATTGCTTCAGTTTGTTGTTCTGCTACAGCTTCCCTGGAATAGTCAAGACTATTTCCATTCCACATGCCAATGCCTCTTAAACCTCGATTCTTTGCGTATGCTGCTTTTAGAGAGATGCTGCGAGGGTCATCATACCATACTTGGTGGAAGTGACCAAGAGAATCCTAGGAAAACATTTAAACAGTCGTGTCAGTATCTACTTATCTATATAAACATGATAAATTAAAGTTCATTGAGTTCTGACTGCATTTTCTGTTGAATGCAGTGAAAAGTACGATTAGAAACTGAGATGCACAAGCTGTGTAGATTTCCATAATGATGCTTTCCTGATTTACAAATGATTTTTTACACACAACAATTCAAAATTTAAAGTCAAATATGTGGCTATCTTTTTACTTGTAGAATCTAACTTATAAAACAGTGTCACATCTTACTGAAGTTAAATGAAAAGACTGAGCTAATTTGTATTTTAATATGATTTTGAAATCAGCTAAAATCCCAGATGCACTATCTAACCTAACAGGTGAATTTAGTTAGAGATTCAGTGCTTTTTTCCCAGCAATAAACAGTTTTAGAGGAGGTTACAGAATTTTGTAAAAGTAATGCTGCTTTGACATGGTCATTGCTTACAACACCTTTTAATCATCTACATGTGAAACTTCAAATTATGTCTAAAGAAACAAGATGAAATGCATACATTGTGTACTTCATGTAAGCACAATCATCCAAGGACATGCATGCAAGCCACGGGGTTGGAGAAACTTAAGAGCATCTCAGAATCTGTTTTAAAGTCATCAACTTAATAAAAGTAGCTGTAGCAGTGAAGGACAGAGCTATAGGATTTCTTTGTGCCAAAACGTCTTTTTTGACATGACAGAATCTCTTGGGAAAATTGCACAGTAATAAAGATCTTTATTACTCCTGTAGTCTTCAGTCACTGCACTCCTCTTTCAGAATAGAAATTTAAGAGACGGAAATCCAGATAACCTTTACCATACACAAAAAAGGTAGAAAACAAACAGGAAAATCTAACCCTGAACACTTCATAATCAAAGAACTACGGTTCATGAACATTTACTCCACAACATGGTGTCTTATAAAAAGACTCTTACCTTGTATTCATAAAATGGAGACTTCTGTACCTCATCCCATAGCATCCCTGAAAGGGAAATGTTCACCTGCTTCATGATTGCTCTGTAGGGGACCTGACTCCCTGCAGCATCACTGCAAGGAGCCCCACGGAAAGGTACTTTGGAAAGGGAACAAACATGATCCTGAAAAAAAAGCAGAAGGTATGAGTTTCACCTACATAGATTTACTGAACTATAAAATAGCAGTACAGCCAAAACCGAAATCACAAACGGGTCTAAAAAATCCAAAATCTTCAAAAATACCTGTATGTATGGACAGATTTAATTAAAACAGTTAGATTTTGTTTACTGTGTAGTAATAGAAGATTGGCTGGATATCACTCAGCTTACACAGTTGTCTTATCTTTTCCCCTTTAATTCTCTGTTACCTTTGTCCCACATACGATGTTTGAGACTGCATGATTTATCCATAAACTGCTATACTTTTAACAGTCATATGGTTTTAGCACTCTATGGTTTGTTGCACCTAGTCTTTAAGCAGTGAGCTTAGTGATTCTGTTAAGAAGGCAGACAGATACAAGCATTGTGGGGCCTTTGGACATCATCTCTTCTACAGATAATGTCTATACCTCCTTAATCAAACATGGCACTTGGGTATCATGGGGTTCAGGTTGCCTACGGAGAGATAAAATGCCTTGTTTGGTACCACACTGCTTATCAGTTATCAGCCCATCAGAACTCTCTGTCCTGAGCCCCAGTTTTATACTCTTATTCATCAGACCACAGTTATTTCTTAATCCAAAAACTGTATCACCAAATTCTAGGTATCTCTTTCCAAAAAAGTAACAGTATGATTGCAAATGAATAACCTTCATCTTACCTTAGATAGGTTTTGGCAGACATAGTCATAGCCATACCAGGGGACACCCATCACAAGCTTCTTAGGATCAATGCCCATAGTAATGTACTCTTCATATCCTAGTTTTGAAGGAAATACAAATTCAGATGCACTATTGCATTTCCACATGTTTTTTTATTCCTAATACTAATCTAAAGCCAGAGTCAAGACAGGACTTGGATGATCCCAGACAGAGGCTAAGGTGCAAGCTCTGCTGTACCTCCCACCTGCATATTCCTAGACCTGTTCTATTCAGATTTTAGTTACTGCTCTAGCTGTTCACACTTAAAACCAGCTGCCCATAGTAGCAGTTTACAAGGATGAGAGACATGTTTCCAATTCTTTGCAAGCCCAGGCACACACCATCACTTGGGCTGCCATTTGTCATTCTAAATGCGTTCCTAACAATTAAGACCTAGACAATTACAAGTAACAACACACAACTACTAAAGGTCTATCTGTAGTGTCATAAGGGTCTGAGATACTATTTCACATTAGAACAACACATATTTGAGCACACTTGAAAGCCTTACACAACCAAAAAAGAAAAGGCAATCTTTGCCATCTATTCATGTGAACAAATGGAAATGTCCTGACTCCCAGGGAGGTGTTTTGTCCTCACCAACCAAAGTCTGCAGGTAAGGAGCATTGGCTTTTGCAATACAGTCTGTCCAGATCTGGCTCTGTTCATCATATGACATCACAAATAAAAAGTCACAGGCATCTGCAATCCCAGTATAGTTGTAGCACCTTCTATCTATGCATGCAGGAGACCAAGCCACATCAAATGTTACCTGCAGGAAAAAGGTACAAGTCAGTATCATGCATGGCACTTGGGCGCTCTCGTTTTCTCTTTAAAAAACCCTGTAACTTTTAAAGACAGTGTTTCTGCAATGTTGCTAAGTGTTTAACACACCATGATATTAACGAACTACAGAAGCAGCTGCTCAGGTGATAAGAAAAACAGATAATAAACAGTGAGTGCCCCATCAGTGATTCACAACACCAAAGAAATTATAACATGAAAACCATCTGATCAAAAATCTGAAGCATGATGCAAATCCCTAAAACTTCAGTGATGGGTTTACCAAAACATTGTCAAGCTTTTGGACCAGAAGGCTGTATGTGCCCTACTTTCAAAGATTCATTAAGCCACACTAATAACTGCCAGCTCCACAGGGCAATAACATTCTTATCTACAAATCTCAGTAAAATCCTTACTCAATTTAAATTCATACAGGTCAAAAAGAGCGATTCTTATGACAGAGTATCACAGCTAACTTTCTAATTGACCATTCTTGAGAATATCACACTTTAGATCTGCACAAAATTTTTCATATTCATATACTAAACAGCACTCTGAAAACTGCTCACATTTCATGAAGTTAATGTTTGTGTAAAGTACGTTATTATTACCTGTGATCCTGGTATTTCTCTGTGAAAAGCATCTGTAGTTTCTTTAACAAGATCTGTTAATGCATAATACTCAGCAGAGGTTTCGTTAACTTCTTGCTCTATATCTATGTTAATCCCATCCATATACTGGTTTTTTGCAAGGTGCACTTGTTGGGATATCCACGCTGCTCTTTTAGCAGGATCAACAATTTCCTGAAGAGGTACATCACCTAGACAAGAGGCCTTCAAGAGTTAACACATATTTGCACACAGTAACAGTAAGGAGGAAAGGTTTGTCTTTACTAAACCAACAACCAACCACAGTTAAAAAATCCCCACACCCATACTGGCAAAACGCAAAGGACTTAACTTCTTTTCCCAAGCATAATTTTGACAATGGACCCCAGAGGAGATTACCAAGCTTCTTTGATGACAAAGTGATGTTTATGTTCCTTTGGGATTTTTATTTTATATAATTTTAATTGCTTTACTTCTGCTTAATATTCTGTCAGCCACTGTAAACTCCCTTTCTTGAAATCAACGTACTTTCAGTATTTCCATGGAGTCAGAGGGACTGTGTTTTACTGCTTAGATAAACCTACTTTTATGTTTAACCCTTGTCGCTTTCCACACTGTGGTCTTGGATTCAATTTTTGCCTCAACAGAGCCCAAAATTTGATTACATCGTGTAAGCTGTACTGAACTTTGTCTTTCTAACCATCATTTGTAGCTGCACAGAGTTCCTCATATTCATGTTTTAAAACTCATATGCTTCCTAACACAGAGGGATTGATTTAAGTGAAAAACACTAAGAATTACTTAAACTCCCTTCCCTTACCCTGTCATTTGGGTACTCTGCCTAATATCCAGAATACAGACCTAAATAAGTATCTTATGCAGGCTTTTACTTTCCTCCCTTTCCTCCTGTTCCTCCATAGCTACGATTGATGTTAGGTAACTGGAATGTCACTGCAACGCTTTGTTGTCACTGCAATGGTTTGTTATCACTGTGGCAGAAGCCACAGGCTGGTTTTCTTTTTAATACCCTGCATACCAGCACATGCAAAATGTCAAGGTATTACAGCCCTGTGCGTGTTATCCCCTTATTAATCAATCCTCTTACTGGTTTTTAAGACTCTGCATACAAGTGAATATGAAATGTCAAGGTATTACAGCCCTTTGTACATCATGTTCTTATTCCTGTATCACATAAATGTCCACATTTTCACAGTGTAACCAACCTTTCAGCACAATCTTGGCGCCTTTAGAGTGAGCATAGCACATGAGCTCAGGATCATACTTTCCAAAAGCTGCCACAGTTGTAATTTTTGACCAGTCGTAGGATTTCCAGGTTTCCTTTCCCACGTCAAACACGACGACCTGGAAAAGGGGTAGAAAGCACCTTCATCAGCTCCTAACACTTCTCAGCAGGACGATTAAACGCTTACTAAAAAGGTACACGACTTGCGTTTCTAAAAACCAGCTTGCTGGAACAGCTTCCCAGGGCAGGCAGCAGTGGCCTAGCAGCCGGGCCGGGAATGGTCGGGATTTGCAGCAGCTTGGTGCAACATTTAACCCTGCAAAGCCAAACGCTGACACCTCCCTGTGAACCACATGCACCTATTCTTCTAAAGCCTCTTCCACCCTAACGCAGACGATCAAGAGAAGGCGGCGCCGCGCGGTGAGTTCAACACGCCGCTAACCGCGCCTCTCCCGGGCCGCCCACCCCAGCCTCGCCGCGCTGCGGGGGGGGCCGGGGGCGGCGCTGAGCTGGAACCGCGGCAGCTGCCGGGGCTGGGGCGGGTGTTTCTGCTGGCTGCGGGCCTCTCAAGGGATCCCTGTTCTCACTTTGCTGGAAGGGAAAAAGCAAATGCAAGCCCAGCTTGCATTCAGTGGAAA
>JANHGB010040683.1:0-50480 GCA_026283785.1 Coracopsis vasa | reverse complement strand
GTCTCTGCTTCCTCCCAGCTTCCCCTCCTCCCTGGCAGAGCATGAGACTCAGAAAGTCCTTGATCAGAGTAAACATTGCTTAGCAACAACTAAAAACATTGCTGTTATCAGTATTGTTCCCAGCCTGAAAGTGAAAAACACAGCACTGCACCAGCTACTAAGAAGGAGAAAAATGACTGCTACTGCTGAACCCAGGACATAAGTAAAAATGCACTATACTGCTTCTGATTGCTTTCAGTAATCAGAGCAGGGTCACAGACTTTGGAGTTCTATCGTATTTTCCCCAATATTTTTTTTTTCCTCATCTATCTGGAATAGATGCCATTATAGTAAATTCTCTCTGGAATACACAAGGAAAAAGTAGTAGAATCTGCTACAACTTCTCTCCAAACTCAATCTCCCTCATGCCCAGAATAATTTATGACCATCTCTGCTAAAAAGAGAGTTAAATAATCCATAGAGCACTGTTTTTCTTTTTATAGTTCTGTGACTGTTCTCCTTTATTAAAGAACAAAGGAGGGAATGGTAGACTTTCAGAATGAACAAGTTGATATTTACCTTGTACATACTTGTTTCTCATAAACAAGATGTTTCAATAGAAGGTTTTAAGTTTTTATGTTTGAATGTTCTCTCTACCTACTTGATTGTGCATGACAATGCTCACTGTAGTTACGAAAGAGATTAAAAACTCAGAAATCATAAAGTAGATGATCTTGATTAATTTAAATTGTATGCTGCTGAAATTACATGAAAGTTGTCTCATGATATATCAAACTCCTTTACCAGACTTAGGGCTCTATATTTTTTTAACATCAGCAGTGGAATATCAAGGTGCCAAGAAGGCCAACACCCTAAAAACATTCAATTACACTGACTGACTTTTGTGCTTACCAGAACTGAACTGAACCTCTCGACTGTCGAGATATATCCACTGTTAACATGCGAAAAATAAAGCCAAACCAATCACAAAAGGAAATGTCTGCCATCTCTGCAAGTAATACAACAATATTTTATTGCTAAATTATTTTAATACTTTGTCTTGCAATAACACCGCACAATAATCAATGACACTGATTGTTCAACTTGCACTATTCTATAAATAAGAATGAATTTATATTTAAACTCCAGTTGCTGCATGAAATTCTGTTCATTCATTTCATCACATTTGGGTGCTAGTCAAAAAGTAAAGCATTTCTCTCTTCTGTTTGACATTTTCCTTTTAAACATGAATTGCTTTTCCGTTAATACCTTATGTAAGATAATTGTTTGTGTATTAAATGGCTTAGAAATTTATAAATAGCTGGCATTGACTAGGAGGAGTTATTTTCAATGGGCTTATACAGACTATATATGCACATAAGATGTTGATTATTGTTGCTTTTACTTATATCAATTAAATTAATGTATGTAATCATAGTAATGTTTTAGTTTCTTTGAAATAGATAGAGATGAAAAATAGCTATAAAGTTGAAGCTTAACTGTTTGTATTATGTCCTTGCTGCCATTCATGTTAATAATGTTAAGGTGTATTTGAGAAATAGATGGGCCTTGTTTGTTCTGTAAGACATGTTGTAATTGATGCTGAAAGAACTAGCATCCTTCTGTAACCATAAATAATCAATCAGGCTTATATCTCTGGAACTACACAGACTTGAACTTTGAAAGCAGATACTTTGAGGACTGTTTGCTTGCTGTCTTAGCTAAAATATACCCTTTCAGTGTGCAAGCATGTTTTATAGCTGCAAGGATGTTACGTCATGAACCAAATGTAGAAGGGTATAGCACTATATGTGAATAATTTCACATTACATATTTGATGTTCTCACAGTTCTTAAAGAGTAGAAGGCCTATGGTACTAGACAGGACATTCTTGTGAATAAAATGACAACAAGAAATCATAGTCTTCTTGGGCGTTTCTTAATGTGCTATCAGAAGGGGAAAAAATATGACAAAACTGTTAAACCTACTTTTAACAATACTTACAATTTATTATTCAATCCACTAGGTTGAATACTAGATGATCTTTAAGGTTCCTCCCAGACCAAAACATTGTGTGATTCTATGTTTTTACACTGTGTTCTGGAATTTTTGGGAAATACGGAGAACTTGCTTTTATCTATCTCCTGATATCAAGGCTTTCCTTTTTTTATGTTTTATTATTTGAAGGGTTGGGGTATTTTTTTTTAAATCTTAACAGAAAACAATTCAGAAGTTTTATCAGGCAGTTTAATAGAAGATTCTGGTTTTTAGGAAACAGTTATCTGGTAGACACTCATTTACAGAAAACAAACAAATGAGGTGTTTTTTTTAGATTTAAAATAAACTCAAACTTTAAAGAATGCTACAACTACAAAGGAACCTTAAATCAGTTGCATCTGAAAATTGTACCTATAACAATATGAAATTGTTTATTATACATTACAAGACAGGAAAATTTGAACTTATAGGGAAAAATCTGATGAGCTTTATCACATAGTAATTGACATATACTAAAACCAGATTAGTTGACAATACTAAAGTTCCAAAGGCAACTCAGGAAATGCCATTATTGAGGTTGGTTGTGCTTATTTCTCTTTTATATGTGTTATGAGTTATTTTTAATCCTGTGGTGTTCTTATTAGGTTTCTCCTGTACTGAATGAAAGCTGGCCTACTCTTCATAAGTAACTATTGTCCTTGTTCCACGGGCGGCCATACCTCTCATTTGCTTTATTCTGCTCAAAGGCGACTATCAAGTATTATGTTTTCTTTTAGGCATTCCTATGGTGCTCGCCGCTATACAAGACGAGTGTTTCCTAATAACCTTAGTCAGAAAAATCCTCATTGCCTAAAAGGTTTATTTATCTTTATTTTACAAATAAGAAGCTGAAGTATAGCTACTAAAGTAATACTTTCTACCTGTGAATTCTTGGTCTTAAGAACTGATGGTCTTGCATACCAGGACCATTTTTCCACAACTTTCAAGCTCAGAAATTCAAAACTATATAGGTTATGATTGCCAGTACTTTAAGCATCTATAGTAGAGTAGTAATAGAAAACTGCTTCCCTGAGAAGAGCTACTCTTTGTTGGAATTCCATCTCTGTATCAAATAAGGCAAAACCAAAATAGGTCATTATATAGTCATCATATAGTAGCCTTGAACCAATCCCAAAACAAGTCGATCCAGCGTGTAACTGAGAAAAATAGAGCAGTATGAATTAAGATAGTGGAGCACATAGGAATCACTAAAATACTTGGAGTACATGGAAATTTCAATAAGGAAGAAAATTTATTCCTCTCTTTCAACAGTGCACTGGTATAGAAGAAGGCCAGGTTGAATCCTTAGCTACAAAGGAGTCTTTTTCTCTTTCTTCCATCCTCATGTATACCAAGGATGCTCACGTCACTGCTTTCAGAAGATGATAACAAATGGTTTATGTACCTTTGACATAATTGTGCATAGTAGTTGTCTAAGGTTTTTCTGCTGGGTGTGTCATCTGGCATTTACAAAATTATTTTATTAATATGAATGAAATATGTTTGCTTTCAATGCCATGCATATATATTGTGTGCATGCACATGTCTATTTATCTAGGACACACATGCATACAGTTACATATATATGGAATATTGATGTTAGAAATAATAATTTCTTTATGTTCAGTTCTGCCTTGAATGCATCAAAAGGAGTGTGGTCAGCAGGTTGAGGGAAGTGATTCTCCCCCTCTGCTCTCATAAGACCCCACCTGCAGTACTGCATTCAGCTCTGGGGACTCAACAAAAGAAGTATACAGACCTGCTCAAGCAAGTCCAGAGGAGGGCCATGAAGATGATCAGAGGGCTGTAGCACCTCTCCTCTGAAGACAGGATGAGAGTTAGGCTTGTTCAGCCTGGAAAAGATAAGACCCTGGAGAGACCCTGTAGCAGCCTTTCAATACCTGAAAGGGACCTACAGGAAAGCTGGAGAGGGATTTTTTTTATAAGGGTATGTACAGATGTGGCAAGGGGAATGGCTTTAAGCTGTCAGAGGGTAGATTTAGATTAAATAAAAGAAATTCTTTACTGTGAGGGCAGTAAGACACTGGGACAATCTGCCCTGAAAAGCTGTGGATGCCTTACTCCTGGAAGTGTTCAAGGCCAGGTTGGATAGGGCTTTGAGCAACCTACACAGGTCTAGGCAGAGGGGTTAGAACTAGATGGTACTTAAGGTCCTTTCCAACCCTAACCATTCTATTAACAAAGAGTAGCAAGAAAAACAATACTTCTCAAACATGAATAATTTGGAGCAGAGAGAGGAGAATGGGTTCTTTCCAATAACACAGTTTTTATCAGCTTCTGAGTTATGATAAGTTTCACCAACTTCTGTTCCTAAAAAAAATAACTTTCTGTTACTAAATATGGCAGCTAGATTAACTATAATATCCTTCACTGTGTCTGATGGACTTTCATACAAACTAAAGTATTTTAAATGGCAATTTCATATAGTTACATTTAAACCCAATGATTGTTAGCTGTTTTACCAGCTATGTATTGAAAATATAGCCACTACATTTTCTTCAAATGAATTTGTACTTTGGGCCCACTTATTTTAAAATGCAAATACATTTGAAGGCACGATCTATTTAGCTGAGTACAGTTAAAGCTTTTTCTGTCGATACCACCTACTATTTTCCTGGTCTACTTCTCTTCTTGATATTGTTAAAGCATTTTCTGGAAAATTATCCCATGATGATTCAGCAGCAGTTGCAGATATAATGAATGTCAAGGATTGCTGATCATTTGCATTCAGAATTACAGGGTGGGCATGAAGAATGTCATAAAATTTAGAAGATATGAGTCATTGTACTAGAAATCCAATGGTCAATAAAGCTTGTTTTTAATGGTGATCAGTTGTGGATGTTTGAGATAAATGAATGTATAAAGTAAACATGTAGTAATACTTTTACACAAATTACTTCTATGGTCACTGGCAATGTAAAGTCCCAGGGCTTCTTGCATGATTGCAACTTGCATTGAAGAGCTTTTCAAACATTTTCTTTAACAGTTTTGTAATACAGTTAAGCAATTAGTATCTAAAAAATCTTGCAGTAAAACTCCAAAGTTTTAGGTGTGTTTTGTGTCTGAAAAATAACCCTTTTCTTCTTTTTGAACCTGATGTTTGTTGGCTTTATTAGATGATTCCTGTTACTTTATTGAAAAACAGTGAATAGTCGATCCTCTATATCATTCCTATTTTCATAGATATGTGTCACATTTTTGTCAGCTGAAGAATGTTGACCTGCCTCATTGTACTTCACAAACAAATCATTTCCTATTTTTGATCATCCCTTAACCTCATTTTTTCTAGGTTTAGAAAATCATGTCTGCGGTAGAATGTGATAAGGACTGCAGTAAAACCTTCAGTATAAGGACATGACAGACAGTAGCATAACAATTTTTTTGTTCTTTTCCTAATAATGCTTGATATTTTATTTCCATTTACTTTATACTGTGCTACGGTTTTCCCACAATTAACTATTATAACTACAATATCTCATTTATGAATAACCATGTGCCATCACTGCATCACTTCACATAAATCCATAATGATTTTATCTGCTAACTTATTGTCCAGTCATTTATAGCTGCTATGTGTCACTTCATTTCTTAGGTCTGGCCCCTTTATTTACAGGTCCTAAATCTAATAACAATAACAAATAAGCTTTCTTACCCCATTATTCATCTCCTTTTCCATATCAGAAGATCAGATCATGAAGGATTCTGCTTTTAGCTTTCCTTTACTATGATTGTTGAATATTTACAATCATTGCTTTTCTGTCTTTTGCCCAGATGAGAACTTTAACTTTTATTCCATGGCAGCTTAATTTCTTTAGGAGTTTTGATGAGATACCTTGTCAAACACCATTTGGATATCTAAGCAGACTATGAAATTTGGAATTTCCTCCTCTACATGTAAAAATTGTGATTGCCATGATTCATAGCAAGTCAATGATGTTCCTGAAGGTGATCAAATCTTCTGACTTTCCTTGTGAACAATCATATTACTATACTCTATGGAAACCAGCCAAAATTACAAATGTCCATGACTTCTGTAATTTTTTATGATGATGACATTCATGAGGTGAGATGCATACTAGAGATGTGCATTTTAATGGAGACATTCTTTATGCACAGCTGCAAGTCACACTACTTTGTCATTCTATAACCTGTTTGGAACATAAAAGATACTTTCGAGATATAATTGTTGGCTTTCCTTTAACCTTTTAATGAATATTGCACACTTAGAATGCGTTATGTTTCCCCCAAAAGTACAGAAAGAAGAGAAGCTTGCTGAAAGTTCCCACACCCAGTACCTAAGCATGGGTGTAAGTATACTTAGAAAATATTTTTCTTCTAATGCTTAATCAATAATGAAATTACAGTTTTGCAAGCATTAATAGAAATGTTCACTAGTTTTTCTGCCAAGCTCAAAATATATCTGATTTCTGGTTTACAGACAAAAATCAAAGAAAGAGTATTTGTCATATATCTTTTCAAAGACTTTTTGTTTTTCATTGTTTATTGAGGTTGACATCAACTTAAAGACAATGAAGTTTTCTCAAAAGTTAAATGTTTGGTTTGAAATATTTTTTAAAAAGGTTCACATTCAGAAAAAACATTAGTTTAAAAATGATATTTTTATTTAATAGTTACTACATCCCTTTAAAATGAAAACAAAATAAAAATTTTTAAAAATTGTTATCTCTGACTTGTATTTATTGATTCCCTTGTTATTACTGTATTTCACATCTTCATTTCTGTGGAATGTGTCTTTTCAGCCAGTTCAAGCATATTCAAATAGTGTTTGAATAAGCCTCTAAAAAAATGGTGTGGCAATAGAGAAGCCCATTGTTGGAAAAAAATTGTATTCACATGTCTCCTTATATTTGCAATTATCTCCTTTTGTTTACTATTTACATAATGGTTTTGGACATAATAGATAAGACTGTTATGAACAAGAGAAATTGTTTTAGCTTGAAGATCTATCTGCTCATCTTGCTGTAAACACATTACTGTTGGTGATTTCTGTGCTGTTTACATGAGTTTTATAGTGATAACACCATGTTTGAAGGGTTCTGGGAACTTTGACAATCAGATCTCTAGTTCACTCATTTGACAAAAAGTAAGGAAGCCTAAACTCTTTAGTTGATATGCTTATATCAGATATGTTATCAGCTTCCTAAGAAGTTCATTTATTTGTCTTTTGGATAGTTAGTGATGGGCCAAAAGAAAATAGTTACTTTTTCACTAATGTTGGATAAACCTAGAAGAACACCATCAAAAAATTTATTTTGTTAGAATAAAAGTAAATCAGCCTGAAGCAACCTGGAGCAGTGATTGGATTTGTCTCCATCGTTCACAATTAGCATAGTGAGCAGCTCTGTAGCCCTTAACAGATATTTTTGTAGTTACTCCAGTAGGATCGAATTATAAGAGGTTTGAAGGAGAATAAGGTAGTAAATTTGGTTCTTTTTCTTCCAAATTTGTGGGTTAGGTAGCATAAGAAAAATTTAATAAAACATTATAGGAATACCTAATTCATGGACAATAGAGTCACACTGGACAATAAGTGAGAAGCATGATGTAGACTCTTGGCAGACAGTAATGTAATCGCTGAACAGTTTGGTCTGGGAATAGTATTACATGTGGTCAGAGGAAAAAATTCTGGAAATGTGACACCTTGTAACTGAATGAGATTAAAACATATACAGGGCTATCAACTGGTGGATATTACTCGATGAAATGGAAATGTGACACCTTGTAACTGAATGAGATTAAAACATATACAGGGCTATCAACTGGTGGATATTACTTGATGATGTTCAATATGTGGATTTTCTTGATTTATGTGCTTATTTTATTCCTTTTTTTTTTTTAAGTCTGTTTTAACAGTTAAAGGTGATTAACCTTTTCCCTGAAGGCCCTATGAAGTATCATTATTTTTGTTGTTAACAGAAGATTTTGTACACGCCTCCTTTGACAAAATTCTTGGGAAAAAAATAAAAAAAAAAATAAAAAAAAATTTTTTCAATAGACTTTAAGAATGCTAAGAACTTAGGGGCTCCAGCTGCAATAGTTTTGATATGTTTCTGAATTCGTAAAGTCTGTCTTGTAAATCATTCGTAGGTTCCACCTGAAATGCAATATTAATGTGTTTTGTCTTTATTTGGTGTGGTCCTGTAGCATTTTTGTCATGAGAATGCATAGAAAAGTCATTCAGACTAAACAGCACTAGAGTCTTGTTTACTGCAATTATGACTACCTGAATGTTTTTTGGTGATTTATCTGCACAGGTGACTGCATGTTCCTATGCCCACTTTCACTAGACTGAGGTATTTGTACAGTAAAAAGGTATATATTTGCACAGTGAAATGCTATTTGCACAGTAACATGTATAGTGCTGAAATTTATGTTTTTCCTTCTCCTAAAACACACTGGGAAATAAAACTCCAAGGATATGGCAAAGGGCAAAAACAAATTTTAATTTATACTATTTATATAATGATTTTAGTTGTATGTTTATATGTTGCTTTATAGTTCCGCAATATATAATACTATTTTATTGAATAATGCATTCAGAAAATTTAAAATACTAGATTCAGATTGTGCTGAACGATTATAAAATAACTTCCTTAAAAGTAGTGATAGACAAATATTCCATAGTTATTATTCGAAAAGAAGTACTGTAATGCAAATCAAAATGATAGTCCTATTTGACATTTGCTGATATGTTTAAGGAGAGACGGAGAAGTGTGCATTTGTTTTTTCTTTCTGGAAACAAACTAGAGATTCTTACTGAGTTATATTTCAATGTGTTGGCTGGACTTGTTTAACCAAAATCTTATTAACAAAGAGGTAAATCCCAGGTTTTAAAATAATTTCAAAATAGGCTGCATTTACAGCCTGTTTTATCTTCTGTCCTACTACATACCTAGTCAAATATGTAGCATGTCAATTGTCTCAGTGTTACTTCAGGCAGCAAACACTACTGGAAGCATGACTTTTGGCTATTTATGTATTTAATAGACAAATTTTCTTTGTTTGTTTCTTCCTATTACATGCTGTTGAAGGACAAATGGAGATTAGGAAGGAAGAAAAAATTAGGTCCCTTTCACTAGATAATCATAGAGAAGATCAGCTGCTTGTATGGCCTGTAAGAGTTTTACAAAGCTTTGTAATGCTGATTATCTAAGATGTTTCTTAATATTCTCAGAATTATTTTCTATTCATGTGTATATAAATTCCTTGGTTAATGAAAGTATTATTGAGTGAAATTAAGAAATATCCATAATCTTCATAGTTTCTTAATACATCAAATAGTTTAACTTGATATCAAGTCAATAAAAGTTTGGTCTCCATTGCACCAAAATAGCTTTCATAATGGCACTGCATTCAGCTTTCAACTTCATTGGGCTTAATGACTCCATTAAGGAGTAGAAATATCTCATCAAATAAGAATGCAGCATTGAATTTTTGAAGGGACTAATAAGTTTTCAGTATATGTTGATTTTATGCTAGTAAGAAGTTAAGAGAGACAGAGAAGGGATGATCCTTTAGATATACTTCTTCCATAATAAATGAGCAAATAAGACTGTATACCATCCTGCTTTTCCTCTGAAATTATTTCATCTCAGCAATGTTCCAGAATTGCTGTGCTTGTTTACCAAATAGATTCGTGTAATATAAAGATTGAAAGAAAAAAGAGACATCTTCAAACGTCTTGGGATACCTCCTTTGTTTTGTGATAGCTAAAGTATGATTTCTGCTTCAGTTGGCTAGTTACTTTCTTTTCAGTAGACTTTTCCAAGCTATCAGAAAACTCAGTAAATTGGGGGGATCGGGTAGGGGGTGTGTGTGAGTGTGTGTGCATGCTATTTTTTCTGACATTTTGTCAGCCTTCAGCCTGATGGTTTTAAAGGAGGTTAGTTTACCCTCAGATGGCTGCAAGACAACACATGGTACTTTGTCATCAAGTGATTTGTCTTTGGAAAAGGCTACTGCTTAAAAATGTTTAAGTATCTTTTTAGACTTTATCCATTGAAGTTACAGATCACCTCTGGTGATACAATTATGATTCAAAATGGAGAACTATAGAACAAATAAACTCAGTATTTTAGATGAATTTTCTGTGTTTGGGTGGACTACATGTACCAGCATGTCTTTACAATAAGGTAATTCCAGTTGAGAAAATTTTGCTCATCTTTCTAGAACAGAATATCATTAGTTCAGCTCAAAAATAAAACAGAATTTCCTTTAAAATGGCAACTGTAGAAAGTGGCACTTTTGAGCAAGCAAATAGGTCTGTAACTTGGTCCTCTCCCGGTGAATCCAAGCACTTCAGATTCTTTTAACTGTATGGAGAATATTGCAGCATAGAAGTACTGCTGGCTATGCTGTCATTGGAGAAATTTCATGTTCTCTTCAAGCCTGGAATTCACAGCCAGAATAGGCAGGCAAGCATCAACATAGTTGTAAAAACTGGTTTATTTCTTAAAAATAAATACAAAAATATAAATATAAAACATTGGCAGATAGAATTTGATGAAATGAAGTTGCACAAACTTTTTTTTTTTTAAACCAGCTGCATATTACACTTATTAACACCACGTGTACATTTTGTTTTAATTTTAATGTACAGAACAGGACATACTGGGTTTTTTTCTTCTTTGCCATCTTAAAAGCTGCACTTGCAAGGATAGGACATGTACCTAACAGAAGCGGCTTGTACGTGAGGTTGCTGAAGGGATTATCACCCTGTTCAAATTTCTGAAGGTAAGATATTACTTATTTTACTTACTAAAATGAACAACACTGAATTCCATAGCTTTGGCTCTTGGAAAGTGGTTAAATAAAATGCTGTATATATTCCAAGTGGCATTCTACTAGAAAGAATGAATGACATTAATGGACAAATTTTAAACAAATTTTAAAAGGAAACCATTGTGCTGAGTGGCAGGAAAATATTCCTGAATATTAAATACTGTTGAGTGCAGAAGGTGTCTGTAAAATTACTTCCGCTCAAAGGAAACAAAAATGTAGCCTACTGTAGGTTAAGAAGTGTCTTTGTCACTTTCTCCTCCACCATACATTTCAGCTAGCTTATTAAACCGAGGGCCCCATTCTCGCAGATAATCATAGTTTTGGTCTCCTTCAGTAGTAGCCGACTCTAAGGAGCTCAAGGATTCAGCTATTGAATCATTCCCTTCATAGGCATAGGTTGCAAGCGAGTCATACGGTGGAGCAGAAGGATCAGTATCATGCTCTTTTAGCCTTTGGTTAATGAAATCTCGGACATCTGTATTATCTGGTGCTGAAGGAGTCCTCCGTGGTATAAATAATGTTTCAGGGATAATGTCTCGTCGAAGCTTCTTATCCTCGATAGCTGCAGGATTCCTCAGTGTGCCAATATCAAAGGCTTGGGTGTCTTCCTCTCCACCACCTTCATCATTATAACTCACAATGTTGTCTCTGATGTCTTCTTTAGAGAGGATCAAAGGCTCCTTCTTTCGTTGCCTCTTCAGAGCAGCAAACAGTACCACAATAACTTAGAGAGAAACAAAGAATGGGTAAAGATCTCTCTAACAGTTTCTTAGTAGCAAATCCACTGGGTACAAGAGCTACATTTCACCAGTTCATTTTTGTCTAACAAATGGGTAAACACATCTATCTGTATTATGGTAGCACATTAAGGTCTATATCAAAAAGTGCTATTTTGCACACACATTGTGCGCTTTGTTTTACAGAACCATAAGCTTGTCTACATGTTCCTTCTGTAGCTTCAATGAGTTTTAAAATAGCCAGGCCTATTCTGAAGATCTTTTACCCTTTTATTAAGCTCAAAGAATACTGTTAAAAACTGGTCTGAGGTGAATTATATGTCATTATGTGATATTCTAAAACCCACAAAATGGATGGTTTACAAAATTTAATTTTTTTTTTACTACAGCTGGATAAGCAGTGCTTTAATCTAGTAAAAATATTATTTACAGGCATCTTCTGTTTGAAATATATACTGCATGCTGACTTCAGATAGTTATTTAAATAAAAAAGAGACATTCCCTCAAAAAAATATTAAAATGAAAGGCATGAATTTTGATTATGTTATTCCTTCTCTCTGATCATTTTTGGACAACTTGATGAAAGAACAACAATGAGCTTCTGATTTCACACTGATAGTTTTAACAGTCTGGAACTGGAATTCTTATTTACAATGCCCAATTCACAGGCAAACAGATTTTTTTGTTTTTGTTTTTTTTTCTTCAAGTTGCAATGAAATTCTGCTTACAAAATCCACAATCATTAATTTTCCCAACCTGCAGTTTTGTAAAATGAATCAGGCCTGAAGCATTCGTTCATGGCAGGAAGGATGCCTTTCTTTTTCTTACCTAGCAGGATAATAATGCAGAGGAGAATGGCAACCAGCGCCCCTGTGCTGAGTCCAGCAGGGAGAAGCAAGGCCTCAGCATTGCAGGACTGCATGTTCCCCCTGGTGTCGCAGGCACAAACTCGAATGGTCAGTGTGCCAGTGCTGCTCTGAATTGGGTAGTCGTTGTCTGATATCACCACTGGTAGAAGGTAAGTACTTATTTCATGTCGACTAAAGCCATTCCTTCTTGTCAAAATTCTGGCAGTGTTATCTAGATTGATTGAAATATACTGTTTTAGAGTATACGAATATAAAATGCATATGTACATGCAAACTGTCATATTTTACACAATTGGTAGCATTTTGAAACTGTTCCTGGTATCATAATGATATCTCTTTTCCTAACAACATTCCCACTTGATCAGAAAGCTATTTATAAGTGTATATGTACATCTGGCCTGCTCCTCTGTGCCTCTGCACCAGCTTTGAGTGTGATTTGAAAAGAGGATTTCCCAAAGCTTAAAATGTTTTATATATTAATGTATCCAGTGCAGGACACAGTTCCAGTTCAGGCCTGAATTCCTGAAATTAAGCAGCCAACTGAGAAAAAGTAACCTTCCACTACACAGTGTTCAACATGAACTCTGTTCTGAAAGATTACTTCTATGGATCTTCTCTGACAACACCCACACGAATGCTAGCTGCAAATTCAGTATGAGTTTTTCCACACCAAAACACTTTCAACATACTGTAGAACAATGAATTATGTACCTTAGCACATGGAGTATATTTTTTGGGGTAAAAATTGGTTTAGGAATTCAGGAAATGTGAAAGATGGTAGGTATTCCTGCACCGTTTTGAGAAGTGAATTTATTGATCTCTATATGCAGCAGACAAATCTTAATTGCATGCAGTATACTTCAGTATCAAAAGCTGTTCACTGAGGGGCCAGAAGGCAGGAAAGGAAGAGAAGCAATGAACAACAGGGAGAGACTATTTCCTCTAGGGCCATGACACTAGAGTGTGAGCCAACACCTGAATTGTTAACTTTTTAGTCCAAAAGAGAGAAAATATATATTATCTTCATTAGAAGGAAAAATTAATTTTCATCATACTTGTGGATCTCTTGAGGTAAGTCATTAGCTACCTTGCCAGCCAA
This sequence comes from Coracopsis vasa, assembly GCA_026283785.1. Lineage (NCBI taxonomy): Eukaryota > Metazoa > Chordata > Aves > Psittaciformes > Psittacidae > Coracopsis > Coracopsis vasa. The sequence continues at coordinate 36,936 of JANHGB010040683.1, read as the reverse complement.
CTTCAGGCTGAATTAAAGCAATCCATGTGCGAAAAGAATTACAGATAGGAAATAAATAGCTAGGTCTGTACCTCTATACACTCAGGACCTAAGCATCTTTGTTTAACATGTGATTTTTATTTTTTTTTCCCCTAGTTTCCACAATGTGAAGCACAAAGTTTTCCTTTACTGCATACTTCATTGGTTTGGGGTATTTGTATGCTATTTGTTTTCAAACATCAAAAACTGTGTCTGACATCTTTAAATTACTGTTGTTAGGGATTTTAGAAAGTACCCAAACTATTTTGATCCTTCACTTTCCCTACTGTTAGAATTTTTTTCAGCTGTTGTTTGCAGCCTGTTATCTCCTGAGATCTCCATTAGGAATAGAGTATTGTTCCTATTGCCTTTATGCCTTTAACGCATATAAAGGCCAATACCATGTCCTCCCTCATTTATTTCCTCTGTAATCTAGAGCCCTCTCAGGTAGTCATACTGATAATGAAGGAAAAAATGGGTGCATAGTTCCACTCCCCCAAAAGAACCTTCTGAAAATTTTCTCTGATAAAGAAAGATTGACAAAGGATCAGAAGAAAAGCCAAAGTGGCTATGTGCTCAGAACCATTATTTTCATTAATGGTCACAAAGAAGGAAAACGGAACACTGTAGAAAGCAGAACTATTCAACAGAAGGCTGAAGAGAAAAACCTGAACTTACTAGCTGACGCCGTTTTTGAAATCTTTTTGACTCCTTTGGTCAAGCATTTCATCTGGCTTTTCACACCAAACCAACACTTTTATTGATTTTCTTTATAACTTCTTTTATCACATTTTTGCCATGCTAATTTTTGCCATGTTAATTTTTGCCTCCCTTACACAGATAAAAATGTAGAAATATAGACGTCCCAAACCACAGACATTCACACACAATTATTATTATTATTATTGCTAGCAGCAGCCTTAACAGCTTTTCTATATATTGACAGACATCAAAAGCAGATACATATTCCAGGAATGTATACCAGACAGTAAAAATAAAACTCTTTCTGTGAAACAGGCATGAATTTTACCTTCATTATCCTGAACAGTGAAGTTAGGGTTAACGGCAGCTAAACTGAAGAAAAATTTTTGTCCACCAAGAGGGTCATCTTTGTCTACTGCACTTATGGTCTGAATAAGCTGCAGGGAAAAAAGCAAGCAAACAAACAACAAAAACCCCAAATACAACTAGGTTTTTGACACAGCTGTGTGATTAAGAAGACTAGAAGGGTTAGACAACTTCATACTCAAACTATACACATACTGAGTTAACACTTAATCTGTAGGTCATATTAACTAAATAAATGTTAAACAAGTGTATGTAAAATCAAGATTTTTCTATTTATTAGTATACCAAAATACCCCAGGTAAGATTCCTGAGAAGAAAAATGCCAGTTGGATTATATACATTTTAACTCTTGTAAAACATTGTAGCAGACTCTACAGATGCACCACCTCAGAGTGGAATGAAATTCTGAAGTCACAATTCTCAGAGTAAGATGGATCAGGTCAGATCAATACTTGAATTGACTGCTTTCTGCAATGACTACAAAAAAGTCTGGGTATTTAGTGGGAAGTAATGGCAAGCCCTTTACCAGCATGTATTTGTCAGGGCACGTATGTGTGCGTGTGTGTTTTACTGAAGATTCTATTAAAATGTCCTGTCCCAAACAAAATGCATTGGTTTACATATTTATGGCTTTATTTCAGAGTGGTTTATTTTTATACCATAGCAATAAAAACTGTACCTATGGCTGAATTTTTGTACAAGCAGGCATGAATGTTCAGTTATGTTCCTACGTTTAACTTGTAAAAAATAGGTTAACCTTTAGCATAGATAATTTTTATTATACATTTCTAATCCATCATTTTAAATTGCAGTGTTTTGTCAAGCATGGAATTACATCCAATTTTTGACACTACTTATTCCCTGTGTCATACTTGTTAAACCCTGTTTGTTTTTCCTCTTCCAGTTCTTCCAAATGCAGCCATTTCTCTTAGTATCACAGCTTTTGTCAGGGCTGTTCATCTTTAACATCAATAATTACAATGTACTCCTGTTTGCCTTAAAAATGCATGATTAACTCCCAACTTCTTTCTGTCCATCCAGAATACACAAACAAATGTCTTCATGAGGCAAGAGCTGGATTTCTTATAATACAGCAGCTTGATTGCTTTCTCAACTGGAGTTTTGTCTTTCTCTAGATTTGTTTTCTCATATAAACCTTTAATAACTTAGTAGATGAAAAAAATCCCAGATAATACAAGCAAAGAATACTACTTGTTTTTTGAGTAAAAAACCTTTTAACTATTTAGTGAGCAATTAGTAAATAATATTTAGAGGGTTTTGCAAAATTAAGTCAAGAAAACAGTAGTCCATTTTACTTTGTAACTGAAGACCATGAATGCAGTCAGTGAAAATCAACTCTTCCACTTCTGAGTGTCTATACAATTTAAAAGGAGCATGTAGAATTTTTTTGTAGCCTAAAATCTTGTATAGTTTACAGGGATTGTTCACCTAGTATGGCACTGCCAACCAGTATCCCTTATCAGAACAACAGACAGCAAGAAAAGAACTCCTATTAATTCTTCCATCCCTCACTTGTTGTAGCAATTAAAGTTCTCTGGGAACTTGTCTGTTCAAATAATGATCACGAAATAATTTGGAGGCAAATTCAGCTAACTTGCTTGCACTGGGGATTAAAAAAACTTATGTTTTTTGTTACAAGCATCATTTAGATATGAAAATGTAAGGATAATTAAAAAATGCCAGCAAACATTTGGTTGACTAAATATTACACAGTGTCAGTTTATTTGCTGATACATTTCATTAAAAGGCAAAGTTTTAAGTATGATCTTAGTGAAAATGTTAGATACATTGTGACATTTACAGCACCTCTAAACTGTACAATACATCACAAACAAAAGCATTATTTGCTTTGCTATTCCCAATTAGAACCCAAACTTTTAAAATGTAAATTTATTTTGCAAATGAGGATATTACTGGAATTTCACATTGGAAGTGCATTGCTAGCTCCTTTTCAAATACGGCCACGTACACATTCCAATAGAGCAAGTACTCATCTCCTGTTTGAGTATGGGAAGTTCTCCTTGCGCTGTTACTGGTGCACTTGAGTTCCTCCTGTATATCATCACAAGGAACATGCTATTCACCAGATTGGGAGCTCAGTGTGGTTAAAGTTTATTTAGAGTTGGCCTTTGGTCTTTGGAGTGAGCAGCACCTTTCTGTTAACTTTTTGAAGCACTGCATGATCACTTGTGCACTTTCAAGGCCTGTACATGAAGCAAGCTTCAGACAACACATACAAACACAACATACAAACAAGCAAGGGGGAAAGCAGACTCCTCTTGCATTGCTGAGAAATAATAAAAGTAGAGATGTAGTCAATTATATAGGTTATTTTGGTGATTTTTTTGGTAGCCTACTCCATTTTTCTTGAAGACAATTATAGCAGCATCACAGGTTTGGGTATTGTAAGGTATATTTGACTTCCTGATAGTTGAGCAAAAGAGTTATCACAGCTTCTGTTTGAGAGAAGGTTGAGGTCTGGAATCTGGATTTTTTAAATTTGTTTAAAATTTTTTTTAGTTTTTTTTTTTTTTTTTTTTTACAAAATAGCTCTGTTTGTTTTACTTGTTTCCTCCACTCTCCTTTATTTAACTGCTTCTGATCAAAATGAAGGAGACAGTGAGCATTCCAGTGTGGTACAGGAAATGCGGACAAGCAAACTCCGCCTTATAGGTCATCTACAACACAGTGTTAGAGTAGGACAAACTGGTGAACAACCAAAGGGATCAGTTTCCCATTTAAACATCACGATAGACTTGCTTCTGGTGCAGGCTTCCATGTGCTGTCGGCACCAGCAGCACTCAGGCGCTGCGTGGGCATCACCTGTGCGCAGTGGCTGGCGCTGCCCGGTGCCGGACACAGCCGGTTCCAGCCGGCTCCAACGGCCCCATCACAGGGCAGAGCTGAGCACCTCAGCCACGGACAGGCGCCTCGGGGAAAGCCTGGGTAAGGAAGGGCAAACGGTGCCCGGCAGCCAGGGCTGCGGGGAACCGGGTGAGAAACAGCCCTGCGAGCCCTGAGGGCAGAGCGGGAGGAGGGCAGAAGGGGCCGCGGGTGCCCGGCAGAGATGCCCCTGCGGCACCGGTAGGGACCCCGGTGGGGCGGGGGTTTCCCTGCAGTCCTGGAGAGGACCCCATGCTGCAGATTTATCCTGAAGGACTGCAGCCTATGTGGAATATCCACAGTGGAGCTGAGGAAAGTGTGAGGAGGACGGCGTGGCAGAGAAGAGGAGGTTGAGGATTCAGCAACTGTTGTCTTTTTCTCTCTGTCGAGTGGCTGGGTGGGCACCTAGCTGCTGTCCAAGGTCAACTCATGCCTTCTTTTTCTTTTGGCAGGTCATTTACAAAGGGAGAAGAAAGGGCCCATCTTTTGACCATTACTATAGTGAAAATGAGTATGTAGAAAAAATATACTCAACTTCCATGTACAGTCTCTCTAAAGCAGGACTGAATTCTATTTTCTATACTGATTCCTGTCTTTTCCCTTAAAGGATCTTTGAAGTTGGCTGCTGAGCTGCCAGATGTGTGGCTGCTGGGAGCTGACAAAACCAGTGGGAATCCATCTGCCCAAATGCCCAGCTCCTAACTCTTTTCACCTAGAGGTGGAGGTCAGCTGAACTTATTTGTGTACAGGGCTATAGCAGTCTGGGAATTTCTCTGCTTTCTTCTCCTCAACTCCTACTGAGTCAGCCTTGTACAGTTCCCATAAATGTCTGTGTCCCTTTATGCCATCACACCAAGAGTGTTCTCATTTTTGGGGGGTCATATGAACAGCCACCATTAAAATGACACACATCTCGATATATTATAGTGTGTGTCTATATGTGTGTATATATGTGTGTGTATATTCTATATATACTTCTATACAAATTAACTAAATGGGAATTTCAAGGGAAAATGAAACTGGAAAACTATAATGCTCATTAAAATGTTTGTCAGTAGGAGACAGGAAATACTTAAATGAATACCACAGAATTCATGAGTGGTGAAATATAATAGTTTCAGTGATCTAACAGAAGATTTAAATTTGATCATAGATCAAACGTAATTATGAAAAGGTGAAAGGAAAAAAGTTAGCATAAATGTGAGAGGAATCAAACTTAGAGCACCATGTTCAGTATGGATTGGTTAGATTCAATCTCAGGACGGCCTGAATTCCAAAATAGCAAGTCTAATTTATGATCTACCAGTAAGCAAGAAGAATATAATTACATTCAAATGGACTACTCATGTTATCTTGCATTGCAATTCTTTCTTTTCCTGTGGATTATTTAAAAAAAAAAAAAAATCACTTGCAACTTAGATTTTCTTTAATTAAAAAAAAAAAAAGTTTATAGGCCTTTTAGTAAACTTGGCACTTTTTTCCTGATAAAGGAGACACTGTTGAGCTCTGTAACAATTTGAATAAACATTTATGGATACATAAAACTTACTTAACTTTTCATTTTAGCCTTAAATGATTAGTGTGGGTTATTTCAACTTTTTAACTGACAGCTTTTTCTGAATGCAAACAGAAAACCAGTGTAATGCAAAAATAACTTTTATGTTCTAAATTATACTGATCTGAATATTCTGGATAGCTCAGAAAAATTAGAGTTCCTCAAAACATGTTTATATGATAATTGTTCTAGTGAACATTTCCTGTTCCCTCTACAGTCAGTCGCCTGAATAGAGTAAGATTTGTGAATTGATGCATTTATTTTTTTACACAGAAGTCTTTTCATGAAACTGGAAGAGGAAAATTCAATGCTTTTAACTTTCCAATTCTTAATCCATATCTCATATTGAAAATTATTAGATATTATTTTAGGATTTATAGAAGACACTGCAACTGTCAAAAGTTCTAAATGTTTAGCTGGTGATTTCTGTTCACCTAACAGCTTGAATTCTCTTGTAACTGTCATGCCAGACAAACGCCCTCGCTTAGTACCATTATATCTCTTATGCTTTATAAATTTGGGCCTGTTCTAATTTCCAGCTGATATTACTTTAGAAAGAAGAATGGCAACCTGAACGTAAAATTTGTAATACAACCTGAATGCCACACCTGTAAGACTTAGACAATTAAGATAAGCTGGCATTTCTCCCACATTCTGTTCAAAGGTGCTGAAATGATTGCACTGAGGTGCTACTGCTGTCATTTTAAAGGATTTATTATTGGCTGACTGTACTCTTGGACATGCTGTGCTGTAATAGGAAAAAAGATTTTAAGAGATCTAATAAGCAGCTGCCTATTAGGAGCTAGATAATATGCAGTGCAGCCATTACACTTAAATTGAAGTACACATTCTGTATCCTCTAAGAAGCAAAACAAAGTATTATGTTACCAGTTAAAAAAATCTATATTTTCACAAGTTTTTGGTGCTATAATAAAAGATGTCTAACATTAAAAAAAAAAAGGTGTGACAGATGTAAATGTATGTAATCACTATTAGCATGGATTGAAATATATCTGAAATGTTATTTCATAGTTTTTGAAAATATAGATCAAACATTTTGTAGTTGCGTGTAACATCTTACTTGGTGAAGATAATAGCAAAACTAATTATGACCATGTCTCTTGGATATATCTAGTGAGGATTTAACAGTAGTATAGGGTTAGGTAAAGGAAAGTGGTAATTCACACACAGATGCTGTTGTAATATATTGATATTTCACTCTAAGCCTCACCTACAGAGCTACTCTGCTTTCATTTTTAACATTTCAAAAGCTATTTTGGACATGATTCCTCCCAGGTGACAGGCATGATCTACAATTAAGTGCCATAGCAAACCTGGAAAATGAGAAGTGTTTATCAAAGGCATACCTGTCCAGCTCTCGCATTTTCACAGACAAAAGTATCATAGAATACTGCAAACTGTGGGGCATTGTCATTAACATCCAAAATTCTTACATAGACAGGAACACGAGTAGCATCTTTGGGGTTGTCTGACAGAAGAGAAAAAAATGAGTTTATTTTCCTACTAAATGTTTTCTGGTTTCTTACAAATTTCATGAGCAATAGTCATAGAATCATAGAACAGTTAGGGTTGGAAAGGATCTTAAGAACATCCAGTTCCAACACCCCCTGCTATGGGCAGGGAAGTCATGCAAGATTAGGAATGAAACAGGTCAAAATTTAGCATACAAACTGATACCAGATAAGAATCAGACCTCCTGAAAAATAAGATGTTTTGCTTAGGATAAAAAGTAAATTAAAAGTATTGGTATCTAGTGAGCAATTAAGATTTTTACATGAAAATAGGGACTGCAACTGTTAATGATCTATGCAAATATAGTATGCCCACTACTGTAATGACAAATTTGGTTATTTGGTAGGCTCAAGAGTATTATTCTGCTGTAAGGTTTTTATTTTAAAATTATTTGTGATTTGTTTTACAAAGAAAAGATGTTACTGACTTTGAGCATTGTGCTGGTTTTGGCTGAGGCATAGTTCACTTAAACCACAACATGCATATATGTTTCAAAAAATTTTCAAGCCTGACTTTCCTCTCTTGTGCTTTAGTAAGGAGGGAGAAATTCTATCAAAGCCAATGAAAGCATCCCCCAAATAATGCGGTAACAAATTGATTAGAATCAGAGTTTTTATGTTTAAATTACCTTAAAAAATGTGAATGTAAATTTTCAGACCTTAGGTTAAGAAACAAGAATAGTAACCTCCCCCTCTTACCAAATGCCAAACCCTTATTATTACTTAAATGAGTTCTTATTAGTATAGATTAATTCTGGAATACAAGTGTCCCTGTTCTCACTTGCTGATCTAGTTGCCATACCAAGAATCTGAAATAATACCTGGGAGTAAAAAGGTGCAGACATTCCTTGGAATTCTGCTGGATATGATTTTGAAGCTTTAATCGAATGGGATATGTAACAATAGAGATGAATCAAAATTACAGATTTTTTTTTTTTTTTTTTCTCCTTTTAAGCTGCTTCAAATAAAGCAGTAAACTTTCAGGAGTAGCTGGCGTTAAATTCACTTGTTATTAGTAACACCTTTGCTAAAGAGTGTGATGTGGATATTTCTGACATCATGAATTGTTTAAAATGTCAGGTTTCAGGCACTGTTTTTCGTAGCCTTTTGCATTCTTGCACTAACTTTCCAAAAAAGTCCTGTTTGTAACACTGCTTTCCCATTGTGTCATGGTTTACAGATAATGTTTTTAAAGACCTAAATCTCCCCATTCGTATTTTTCTCCAAAACTAGCATACCACTTTAGAGATTGCCAGCACTCCAAGCAGGTCCAAAATGTAAATTTGCATAAAGTATCCTGACAAAGAAATATGTTTAGCACTTTGATACAATCATACAAGGATACTAAGCTTTTTCATTATATAAATACTTCTGAAAAGTATTTGTACAATGCTGGACAGCACTGTGAAGGACTGTAAGCTCGGGACAATGCATTGTGAAGGAAAAAAAGCAACAAAGAAAAGGCTTAAAAACCCCCAAAATACAGCTATCAGGTGTGCTCAGTACAACCAGCCTATTAGCCTGGACTGTAGAAATGGGAACAGGCAGGCTAAGAGTGGTTAATTGCCTGGAGACAATGTTCCATTCAGTTCCCTGCAGTGTAGCTCTTGCCAATCTTGTTTCACTGCTGATGAGCACATTTTTTTTTAATTTTTTTTTTTTTGACTGATACAGAATTAACCCTAAAAAAAATGCCATTGTCTCTGAACGCAAGTGATCTTCACTGGCTGATTTAAAAAATCAGAGCTTTGTCCCTTAGAAAATTTTCTGTTGGGTAATTATTATTAGTTAATAACGTATCAGGCTTAGGAGGATCTCTGCTTTCCTATTTGTAGTTTTAACATGAAAATATTCCAAGAAATGCTACAGCATTGGGATCGAATTGAACCTAACTTGTAAGATGTATTGATTGCAAGAGCTGTTAAGTGTAGATACAATAGGAAGAGATAATGAAATTATTTCTAAGGAAATAAGGAAAACAATAGAGACAAAAACATAGATTATCATCCTGGCCTCTGCTACCTTAAGAGCAAAATCATGTCATTGTGCTCAAAGAAAAGTAATAAAACAGAATTATTTAATTGTTTCATTTCAGAATGAACTTGAACATTAAAAATCAGTGTTGGATGTAGGTGAGAAAAAGACAGAACAAGGAGACAGCTGTTGTTAGCTACCCCCAATTTGCTTTCCCAGAGTATCTAGTAGAAAGGGGCAGGATGGAAGGAAGAGAGTGCTTTTCTCATGAAGTCACAGCTGTAAACTTTGCAGACTAAGGAAAACTGAACGGAAGAAGAGACCAAATTGGCTTACTGATCTCAGCTGCTATAACGCTAAGATTGTGCCATTGTGATATCTCACGGTCAAGTGGCTTAGAAGTATAGATGGACCCATTTCCAGAATGAATATTAAATATCCTGTCAAGGTCAGTATGACGATCCAGAGAAAACCTAAATATGGATAAAGAAAGGAAAAGTATTGTCATAATGATAGAAAATGGAAGAAAGCCTATGTCAATAGTTTTTAGGTTCTGTGTATTACATTATAAAGGTTAGTTTTGGGAACACATATATTTAGTTTCTGTAAACATTTATGAAAATTCTCAAGGTTAATTCCATAGAATGAGGAATAAAAAATGCAAGAATTTCATAAATATACAATATATCTGAGCTTTTATAGACATATGAGAATCATAAAAAAAGTCAGAATTTCAGTATAACAATTACACAATTTTTTAAACCTGAAAGGAAAATTGCCTTTGATGTACTGTTTCTTCAGACTGAGACTGACAGCTAATTCATGAGCTTTTCAAAATTACTGTTATAAGCTCTGCTTCTGTACTTTAGAATGTATTAATTTACTAGAGCTCAAGTTTAAAAAAGAATCAAGTTAAATAAAGTTCACATGCAGAACTTTCAAGAATATAGTGATGTCAAGGGACATTCTGTGTTGCTATAGTTGCTGTACTTCCACATGCAAAAAAATTCTACCAATACAATATGGCAGAATGTATTTTTTCTATTTTTTTTTAATGTTTTTCCTTTTTTTTTTTAATTTTTTTCCTAATATTTAACACTGCCTTCAAAGTTAGGATTGAACCTTTGATGTGGAATTTAATGTAGGATTCTGTCAGAATTGGGCCAAATTAGAAAAAAAGGTCTGCTAGTACACTTGTACAGTGCAACAGAAACAATTGCTCATATCTCCATGAACTTTTATGAGTGATCTAAATAGTTCATTAAGTGCTTCTGGATTTATTTACAGTATTTAACTAAATAGAACCAAATAAAAAAAGATGCTATAATTTGAAAATAATGTCTGTAACGTTTTGATGGGTTTTGTTTGCTCACTCCACCACATACAGTAATATAAATATGTAAACCAAACAAAATGTCAACAAATAAGTGCAGTAGGAAGCTGTTTGCACTCAATTTGTAGAAAGACGAACTTATAATTTTAATAAACAGAAGCTAATACTTTAAAATTAACAGAAAACCAGAAATAAAACCACAAACCTGAATCAATTTTACAACCTGAAGCTACAATATTTTTTTTTAATAGCAGTATTAATATATTAGACAAACTTCTCTAATTTCAAAATATGACACTTTTCAAAATCCTTTTGTTTAAATGTTAACTGTTAATTTCTGGGGTAAACAGATAGTACTTTGTATTTAGTATTCACATTATAACAAGTAAAATCGTGGAAATACTTATTCTAAGTAATTATTGTTTGAATGAATATACAAGGTTGTTCTGCAAGTTGAGGAACAGAGCAAATACTAAAGAGAATTTGATCCGTGCTATGCAAATTGCTTTAAAGTTCTTGTCTTCAACTAGATAGCATTAACTGAAAGCTAATGAAATGACTGTACTATGAACAGCATTATCAAATATATCTTTGATTTTTTCTTCAAGCAGACTAAATCTAGGTTCAATGGTCCCTGTCGCTTTTTAGAAATTTCTTTGCCCTTATTATTGGTTTGCCTCAGCTGCCTCTTCTAAATTTTCTATGAGAGAATGAAAGGAAACATAAACAAAACATAGAAAAATTATATAAAATAATCTTTAGGTTGCTATTCTGTGTAAATAATAGTGATGATACCTGCTGCATGTATCATCACTACTCAATTCATCAAATTGTGTCAGAAACAAATTAAGCTAATGCTCCAAGTTTGTTCTTTTTCCAGTCACGATTTAGAAAATACAACTACTAAAACTGCCAGTTGTCTCATGCAATTAGAGTGGGTAAAAATGTAATTCTAAGTTATTTTTATATTCTTCAATTTCAGAGGCTTGATGTTGTCTCCTATCTTTTCCATACACACGAATCACCATAGGAGAAAATTAGATTCAGTTTTATTTCCTAATCCAGCTGGGCCTCATTAAGAAGTATGTGACAATTTACTTTAGAGTCAGTAAATAAGGTTGTTTTGCCAGAATATAATTTTTGCACTTTGTTCAGTATTTCAAGACAACACACATCCAACCTGGACAGTGTTGCTTACTTGTTTCTTAAGGCTTATACATATAGAAAAACAAACACACCCACCAACCTCACCTCTGCAAAATATAGCTTACTACATTCAGCTAGATGCAATGTAGCATGTAGGATCTAGTAGTAGTAGAAAAAAATTAAAAGATATTAATTTTTCAATGTCTAATTTCTTACTGGAGTATTACCTTATTGGACTTGAGGCCGAATCAGGATCCCGTGCCATTACCGTTCCTATTATTGTCCCCAACTCAATATCTTCATGAACCTCAAAAAGGTAAGAAGATCTGCTGAAAATGGGAGGTTCATCTACATCTTCTACAGAGATTTTCACAATAGTTGTATCTTTGAAAGGCCCAAGATAATAGAAACGTGGATCCACATGGGTATTCTCAGCTTCTACTTTTAAGGTATAAAGTCGTCTTGTCTCATAGTCTAGTGGCTAAAAATGAAGATGATAAAATTCATTAAATTACATTATATATTGACAGATGTTGACTTATATACATAATGGAAACTGAAAAGGACTCAAGCTTTGTCAGATCCTGCCCTGGGCTGGGAGAATCCAAATACAGTTTAAATTTTCAATGGCAGAGGGATCACTTTCTCTAGTAAAAAATTTCCATTGTTTTTAGAGGAAGTTCCTTTTCCTAAGTATTATTTGAATTATCATAGCACTACCAACAAAAAGATTTTTCAGTGCAAATCTACTGATTATTTACTTAATTTTTCAGTTGTTTCAGAAGAATATTTGAAATGATCATATAAACATTAAAAATACTTGAAATATAGACTTAGAAATAGTGACATTTGAAAACAAGGTATTAATACTAATATTTCCCAGGAAATACTGTAAACTCTTGGATACACAAAATGGCCTGAGTATCCTTATTGTCAAACAAATGTAGCTGGCCTTAAATATCAGCAATGTTTTATGTTTTTTTTAACTAAGGGAAGGTGTGTCAAAGTTCTCAATATCTAGAGAAACAGTAAGAGCTTAATATTTTTCCATTTCATTTATTTTAATGAATCCAACATCAGGGTTTTTCCAAAATAGATTTGACATTTTTCTCAGCAGTTCCTTTTTAAAATGGAAGAAGGAAAGGCTCAGAATTATAATTAGGAACCATTTTGAGTAGAAAAGAACCTTTATTCCTTCAAACTTTTCTGTCGTAGATGAAAAGTGTTAGCTAATTAATGAAACTCAGGAAATGAGCAAGCTGAGAATTTACCTTTCTGACACAAAGAAGACTTCCTGAACTCCCTCAAAATCTCAGGAGATAACAAACTGATGGTTTTCGTTCATCAATGAAAAGGGCGATAGAAGACTGGGGGTTTTTTTTTCTGCCTAACTGCTTTAAAATACAAATTAATATTCATGAAAGATACCAGAAATTTAAATATTCTATTTAAGAACAGAAAGTCCAATGAAAGAATGAGTTTCCCCACTGCCCCCAATATTTTTTTTTTAATAGTATTTAGAGCAGAAGGGAGAATATCTATGAATATAACAACAGAAATGCAACACAGTGCTGCTATTTAACCTAGATCTGAGACTATCATTGTGTCTTATAAAGTGCAGCATGCTGCTGTTAAGGGATGCTGGTGTCAAGCCTATAAGAAGCCATGTTAGTCCTCCTTTATTCTACTAGCTGGCTTAATTTGAAGGTGTTCCATGAAGATGTAAACTTGCTATGAGTACATTCACATCAAGTTTGGACGTATCTTCAGGCTATACTGCAAAACATGGATTATACAGGTATTCCAACATATCACTAGTAATTAACAAAACTGTCCCAAATATATGAAATTGTGGCAAAGCAATTATTTTGGTTGTGAGAATTTGTTCAGAAAAACTTGCACAGAAAAAGCTCTACTGCAGCAGGTATTAAATTCAGACTTAGTAACCTGTGGGCTCAGTAAAGGAACATTAGCTGTAGTTGTTCACCACTGAAAACATAATGATAATCAATGTGGAGAAATAGTTAAAAAGTACTTGCATAAATGAACAAACTGAGGATATCTTCTTCCTTGCTAGTTAATGCTGTTTTCTGTGCTGTTTAAACAAACTACTTATTTATCAATATGAGAAGGCATCCTGAAAATTGCAAAGTGTGTCAGATTGCTAATGACAAAATAAGATCTTGTTCATTAGTATTTTTGGTGACATTTTTGGAGCTGCTGTGTTATAACTTACGATTTTTTTTTTTTTGTGCTTGATCAAGTTATTAGACTGTTTTTTCAAGACTACTGATTGAATATAACAGCAGTCTGGTTTTCTTCAGTGTGAAAAATCTGAAGCAAGCAAGCAAGGAGCATCTCAAGGGAAGCCTTTGCAACTTCTAGGAAACGGAAAATGATCAGGCCTCAACCTCTGTATTTTAATTCCTTCCCAGATAAGCTGCAATGCTGACTATGAACATAGAAGAAAAGAGGGATTTAAAAGGAACACACTGATCTTTGCAGAACTTACCTTTTCCTTGTTTGCCATATCAGGAGATGTGCAGATATATTTTATAGTAATGTTTAATTCACTGTTCTGTGCTTAAGATTTGTTTTAAAAGCTAATACAAACAGTATTTTGTGTTAGAAAAACTGCCTGAACTCTTCAGAAACACTTCTCAAAATCCGTAAGAGAAGGACTGAGGGACTTCTGGAAGGGAAATTCATTTGAGAAGTTGTTGAGTATCAGGTGAATTGCATTTCTAAGTGTGAAATCTTACACCTCTGGAAGTGCTTTGACGTGCAAGACAGAGGGCAAAGCTAAAGCTAGCCTAGAAACAAGGACACTGTCATTATTCACTGCCTATATGTTAACCAGCTGATGTGTCGGAAGTAAGAGCAAAACCATATAGCTTGCTACTCCACTTCTGTGAGTGTGTTTGTATTCTGGCATACACTGGTAACCTCACTTAATGAGAATATCCTAGATAAGGAAAACACGTCTCGCAGTACTGAGTGAACTTCATATTGCTTGCTGAAGAAAATAGGTTACACAAATAGTAAAGAAGTGTATTTGAAATCAGAGATAATTAGTACCAACACACTGGGGATGAGCCATTTTTTTACGTACTTTTCTGGCAATAATGCTTTATGCTGCATCTCAGCTATTGTTACCACCTGTTACTTACAGTTCATCTTAAAAGGAAATAGTACTTCACTGATGGCAGATGCTTGCAAACATTAAGCAGTTTGAACATATCATCTTATGATCTAGACATTTTTTGCCATGAACATTTGTGGCATAACATTGAAGCAAAAATCATTTAGTGAATGTTGTTAACACCTTTCGCACAGTTATGATGCCTTCCTGTGTGTCCTTTTGTGTCACAATATCAAACATATCTGTTCCATCGCCATCTATTATTCTGTATTCTACTTCTGCATTTTTTCCAGTGTCTGCATCTGTGGCTTTGACGCTGCCAATGGCTGTCCCAACTGGGGAGGACTCGGGGATGCGGAGGTGGATGGTACCTAGCAAAGAGACAAAAAAACACTCAGGAGCCCCATAGGTGTTAAGTAAAGCTATGTCACACAATAGCTGACAACATTTGTTCTGTATCTTTTATTCTAGAGAACTTGACAATTAATACTGGGGGGTGGGCAAAATGTGAGGCAGAGAGCAATGCAGAAGAAAACTTTAGGTAAAAGATTGAAAACAAAATCGTAGGAAACAAATTCATTGAAAAATACTATTGAGAAGGACCTCTATTCTATCTTAAAGAAGAATCAGCTAGGTCTGTACTCTTCTGGTCTATGTCATCCCTCAAAGATAATCTGAAAAGAGTGCTCTCTGTTCTTTTCAGGCTTCACTCTGCCTATTTCCCCTTAATATCTAAGGTATTTGGTTAACTTTGTGACACATCTATATGCATGTATGCATTTATATTTGGGATACAATAGATTTTACATCTATTTTATCATGGAAGCAATACCAAGAACAGAATCCCCTTCTCTGGCCAAGTCTAAGCAGCAGACTGACATTTCAGCTTTCAAGTTTAGATAATCAGATACAATATTAAATACATTTGAATGACATCTTAATGCAGGATAGGTTTTTGAAAATCCACAAGCAGACAGTATGTCCATACTTGTTAAACCAGTTAATTCATACTTAAATAAGGCTTATGAATATTGCAATTTTGGTTTTGTGCTACTTTTCTAGCTCAGTTGTATTCCTTTATTGTGGTGTCATAGAGTTGATAAGAAACATAGGAATAAAACTGTCACCATTCAGACATCCTGCAATAAATTGAAATAAGTATCTTACCATACTTTTTAGTATTCTATGTCCTAGCCTTACTGTGAAAACTGTAAATAAGGGTTGAGATATTTGGTCCCATCTGTCAGAACATACGGTAGGAAAACACGTGGGACACATTATGCACTATGAAGAACTGTCAGAAAACAGTTTTTTAAATGAACGCAGATACAGCTGTCATTACGAAGATGAAAGTTAAGTCATCAAAGCTCTATTGAAAAACATTTTCTCCTTTATCCTTAGTTAACTGTTCCATGATTTGCTGTTTTACGTACAGACTTCCTAAGGTAAGTAAGGTGAGTTAGAAAGACACAAAAGTGGAAAGGGTAAAGGCCAGCAACCACAACAGAAAAAAGTTGAACAGGCTACCCAAAATGCAGCACATTTACAAATCATTACAAATAAGAAGTACAGAAAAGTACATAAAGTGAGTCACTAGTTTTGTGCAATCAGGAAGAATCATAGGCAGAGACCAGTGGCAAGGCAGAATGGGAAGACCACTGGCAACATGATCTTGTAACATCTTCAGGAAAGCACAGGTAAGTCATGTGAAGATTATAAGTGTCTCTCAACAGACTATATTACAAACAGGCTGCAGAGTGACATAGGAACTGTTTTCGTTTTGGAGAATACTCACTGAAAAAAACCCCATATTATTTATTGGGACATTTGCGACTGTTTCTCATTCTACAGCACTTTTTTTTTCTATTTCAGTATGCTATAGTTTGCCAACACTAAAAAAACCCCAAAACCAAAACCAAAACCAAAAACTAATGAAAAACCGAAAACCCCAGCAAAATTAAAAAAAAACCAAACAAACAAAAAACAAACACCACATTCACATTTGTAATTAAATGTTGAATGAAAAATATTGAAATTTTATTTCTTCATATAATTTTACTTAGGCAGCTTTTTACATGAAACTGATATATTTTATAGCCACATACACTCCACATTCTAATTATATGATTTTTTTTTTCTCAGTTACATTTTGGTGTTTCAATTGAGTGATTCATCTTGCATTTGCTCTGACATTTTCATTACCTTTCTCTAATACCTAAATCTGTGTACTTTGCTACGTTAGCATATAATCTGTCTGTATCGCCTGATGGTTAAAAAAAACAAACCAAAAACAGAAGAAAAACCCCTCTGCTCCAATTTAGTATTTATTCAGTACTGTGAGACTACAATGAAAGACCACCTTTTTCCCAATTATTTATATGTCATAATTAGTTTTATAGTGTGTCAACATTCCCCATATTTTTTTCTAAAGTGCTTAAAACTACATCCCTAAGCTATGCTTTTGTGGACACTACTTCGACTCCAACTGCAATAACTAGCTCTACAAAGTGATAAGAGCTCATACCTTGAATTACTAAAAAGGTAGTTGAAACACAGAGTGAAAATAACCAGAAACCTATAATCTGAAAGATAATTTTATAACTAATTATCAATGTATAGAAATCTTCACCATAGTATGAGAGCCTTTGTTTTATTATTTTTGCCACTGAAGATATTTAATGCATTGACTAAGTATTGGATGCAGCAAGTTTTAGACACTGTATCAGAACACAGACTATACCAAACTATAGTTATTCTTGCAAAATTTTGCTGTCCACCCTTTTTCTCTCACTTCTTCCTGAAAGAGTGTAATTGTTTACATTTACTCCAGTGAATAATGTTCTTTCATTTGTCTGTCAGGAATAAAAATGGGAGGATCAAGGAAAGGAAAAGCTTTTCCATGTACTGAGGAGAGTGAAAATCAGCTGGTAGATTAAAGTCTATCCACTTATGTCTAGAAATACTTCAGTCAGTCATAAAGAATGAAAAAGTAAACTTATTCATGTTTACCTTTCTTCCCATTTACTCTTAAATAGGCATATAAAGTAAAAGTGAATATTTTTATAGAGTAAAACAGGCTACAGTCTCGCAGAAGATCCAAGTTGCTGTAACTCAGATGCACTGAGTTTCAGTCAGACTCAGGCTCCAAAGTCTGTAAACAACTTTTTCCATTTTCCATTTTTTCCGTTTATCATTGGCCAACACCATCTCCTTACTTCCGACAACACTTGTAATATTACAGTTGAAACAAAGCTCCAATATCTGCTACATCAGGTCCTTATCTGACTCAAATATGATGTTGGACTGCCAGATAAGTCATGTAAAATTGGTCTAGAAAGTTGATTCTATCATTCTAAGTATTAATTTAACGCCCTGTTCGAGAAACAAGAAAAAAGGCCAAGCCCAGATGGAAGTACCAGCATTCCTTGCCTCCATGGCACTCTAATTACCATAATCCTCTATATGCAAAGGGAACAAGACAAATTGTAAATCAAATAAGAACATAAAGTACAAATTACCAATAAATTCTGTCCAGAATAGGGTCTGTGTGGAAATGCACAAACTGTAAGTATTCAATTGTTCATGATTTTGATACAAAATCACATAGTGATAAACATCTTAGCTAAACACACATATATTAACTGCAATGCCAAAATGAACAAAATTGTATACTGCATTTGTGCTATAAAGAGCATGTAAAAATCAGAATCATTTGAAGCCAATTTTATTATTTTGAGCCTGAAAAGTGATAATCAATAACTAGTGGATTCAGTAGAGTTACACAGAAGGAAAAATAGGTGGTGAGGGTACTTTGAATATTTTAACTATTAACTTTACCTATGTCTAAACCACCAGCAAAAGGCTTCAAATGTATTTAGAATGCTTCACCTTTAACAAGCTTGATGTTACATAGTTTAATATGTCCGTTTTCCATAGAGACCAAGCTTGGTTTTATATTTTAGTTTGAGAATAAACAGTCTTGATAGCTGTACTATTGGAAGCTAAAAAGCATTATAAAAAGCATTGGTAAACTTAAGCTGCAAGAAAAAAAAAAGGTTAAATGCCTTTTACTTTGGGAAATTTTCTATTAGGTTTTGTAGCACTGTAACTGAAAAAGTACAAATCTGCTTGATTCCCTTCAAGTAATTTCCACATTCTTCATGATTAAATATTTAAGTAGATACTACAATTCAAACATTTCTGCATATTTAGAATTACTACATGTTTTATTTTCCAGTGGGGGAGTGTGTAGGATTTAAGCAATAGGTAAGGAAAAAGAACATTGCTCTAATGCTCTTACAAGTCCACTTATCACTCCCTCCCTTAGTACTGAAAAGTATTCCAGGTTTCCTGCAGTTATGTTTGACCATGTAACTAACAAGCAAATGCTGTAACATTTAATATACTACTTTAATAATAGTGAATAAATCAGTACATAAGCCTTTTGTTCATGTGTGCCCCATAATCTAGATTTACTCTAAATTAAACCAGATGGCGATTGCTTAACTCTTTAGTTTGAAGCTCTTACAGTGCAAGACAACTATTAAATGCAGCTTACTCTGAGGGAATCGAGGTGGATTGTCGTTGACATCAGTCAAAGTGATGTTGACGGTGGTGGTCCCTGATAATCCACCCATCTGGCCTCCCATGTCCTTTGCCTGGATAACTACTTGGTATTGCTCCCTGTTCTCTCTGTTCATGTTTGGCAAAGCAGTCCTGATGATGCCTTAAATAAATAAATAATAATAGAAATGTTAAATATCTCTTCATTTTTGATGTGCAGCAATCTGATACATCTTTTTTGTATTAGTCTGTGAAATATTTTTCTAAAATATTCATATTTTAAAGTACAAATTTCTGTTCATAAGCTTTATGAATAGACTTCAGTGCAGGCTATCTTTTTGTTAAACAAATTTGCTCTGCATCACAGCTCCCTTCCTGGTTTCCATTTCATGTTAAAAATTATTCAAGATATTTATGCACAAGGTTTATGAGTAGAAAGGGCACCATGTATTAGCCCAAGTGGAATCATTAAGAAAAAAAGAAAAACATTTTCTAGGACACAG
Source organism: Coracopsis vasa (assembly GCA_026283785.1). Lineage (NCBI taxonomy): Eukaryota > Metazoa > Chordata > Aves > Psittaciformes > Psittacidae > Coracopsis > Coracopsis vasa. The sequence continues at coordinate 17,198 of JANHGB010040683.1, read as the reverse complement.
ACCTTTATTCTTGCCTTTATCAGAAATGTTGCTACTTAGATCCTACGGTATCAATAGTATCACTGTAAAGTTATTTATAATTCATAATAGCTGTAATAACTCTGAAATTTTTGTATTTATTATGAGAATTATAAATCACGAGAAAAAAGCAAGAAAGATTGTTTAATTTCAGTTAGGTTTTTTTAAATAATTTTTTTAGGTGATATAAGATTTTTAGAATGAAAAAAAGCCAAAAGTTTATGCTAATGGAAATAATGACAATTTGCCTGACCTGTTTCTGGTTCCACAGAGAAATATGGCTGTCCCTGAAGTATGCTGTAAATTATTCTGGCACTGTTTCCATATGAAGGGTCATCAGCATCCGTAGCTGTAACTTGCACCACAGAAGTACCTGAAACATCCAAAGACAGCTTAGTTTCACATGATACTAGGTGGAGGTTCCAAGAGCATCATTTTCCATTCAAGCAGACCACAAAGAAAATTTCTAATCATGTTAATTGGACTTCTCAAATATATTTATGATCTATAGTCAACTTCAGTACATTCTTCCCTATTTCCTACATGAATTGAATTTAAACATCCCTAATCCCACAAGTGTGCACAAATACAGGCTGAGCAGAGACTGGATTACGAGCAATCTTGAGGAGAAGACCTTCGGGGCGTTTATCAATAAGAAGATCAACATGAGCCACCAGTGTGCCTGCAGCCCAGGAAGCAAACCTCATCCTGGACTGCAGGTCAAAGGAGGTGATCGTGCCCCTGTACCCCACCCGGAGTAATGTGTTCAGCTTCGGGGCCCCCCAAAAAAAGACATGGACCTGCTGGATGAATCCAGAGGAGGGCCATGAAGATGATCAGAGGGCTGGTGCACCTCTCCCATGAAGACAAGCTGAGAGAGTTGGGTTGCTCAGCCTGGAGAAGAGAAGGCTCAGGGGAAATCTTGTAACAGTCTTCCAACACCTAAAAGGGGCCTAAGGAATGCTGGAGAAGGACTTTTTACAAGGGCATGTAGTGATAGGACAAGTGGGAATGGCTTTAATCTAAAAGATTTAGATTAGGTATAGGAAAGAAATTCTTTACTGTGAGGGTGGTGAGATACTGGAACAAGTTGCTCAGACAATTTGTGTCTGTCCCATTCTTGAAGTGTTCAAGACCAGGTTGGATGAGGTTTTGAGTCTAGTGGAAGGTGTCCTTGCCCATGGCAGGAGGGTTGGAACTAGACGATCTTTAAGGTCCTTTCCAACACAAACTATTCTATGATTCTATGAAAATAAATCTTAAAAAATTGTATTTGCTATGTAATGAGATGTGTATAATAGTTACTGCTGCCTTAGTCATAATACACATGTTAATTAGCGCAGTACACATACACATGAAATGGAACAAATCATATCAGCTGCCCTCTCTAGCTGCAGTGAGCATGGCTGTGTATACTCCCAATAAAATCTATCACACACTTCTGAAAACAGTAGATTTGATCCTTTTCCCTTTAAAGTCTGCGCGAAGAGATTTGGGCTCCTTAATTTCATCACTCACACAGTGTGGTTTACTCAGTGGGTTGTGCTCAGGGTAATGTGTATCCCATTACCCAAAAGCAGTAAGGATGAACTACACTTTTAATGTTGCCTCAGCAATCTGGCTTTTGCTTCCACCAGTCAGGTACCTGGTAGGAAAAGTGCAAGGGCAATGCTAGACTTCTGTGTTAAGTTCAGGAAGCAGAAGTCACCACTTTCATATTGTCTGTCGCTTGTAAGAGGAAGAGAAACATTGTCTCTAGGCTTATGCTGAGAGAGGAGTGAGTATTACAAAAAAACTGTCTGAAACTATGCAAAGCTAACAGGAGGGGTATATCAGGATATTAGTTATGTTGTGCACATCAACTGTCAAACCATCAGTTTGCCTTGCTTTCTTTCAGTTCACTGAAGTCACTGAAGATGCTAAATACTATAAATACACTGATCTAATCAGAAACCCAGACCAGAAATCTGAAGACACTGAATATGATCAGTCCTGTTGGGGGGTTTAACAGCTGCAGAGTGAGTGTGATGTAGCCAGCACTATCAGGTATGGGTGTCACTCTGTCTTTTACATAGGCACAGGTTGCTTCTGATGAAGTTTGTAGGAGTCTAATCTAAACTCTATAGGGCTGCATAAAGGAGACAGTGATGTGGACAATGTGGAACATATAAGAGCATTACAGCAGCTATGTTATTACTAAGACCTATGAATTCTGTAATTATCTCCTTGTATACTTGCAAATTTACTATACAGTAAACTAGAACTACATGGTGATGAACTAGGCCCAGAAATAAACAGTCATTTGTCAGATTATTGTAGTTCTCAGAAGGCATATTTTAACATAATTTTAATTATAATGTTTGAATCTCCCTAGGGTCTGGTACTATAATAGTAATTAATGTATTTGGCCCTTTTTAATGTGTTCTTAGCAAGCATCTTTGAACACCATACAACTATTAATGACTTTGACCTTACAATGTAGACAAATTAGATAAGAATCACTGAAGATAATTAACTAGAAAAAGAATCCACAGAATATCCATTGTAAAGCAGAATTTGAAACTTACATTTCCTTTTCCTTACTCCCACTTACGTGGTATTTAACTAGAGCATGTACCCTCCATAGTAAATTATCCATACAAATAACAAGTTTAATTAATAGAAATTTGCAGCTCTTTCTAGTGGAAAAGAGAGGGAATAATAACACATGTTCTCCACTAAAATAAACTGTTTAACGCAGCAGAATAACAGAGAAGTGGAAAGGGCTCAATTTTCAGAGAAATCAATGTCAGAAAGGTCTTTGGCTACATGGTACTCCTGCAACTTTGAAAACAATAAGCTGGAACCAAGTACACCAGTGGATATTTCTAATTCTTTTACGATGTTCCTTTTAAAGAAAAAATGTTTATTCTTGGGGGTGGTATTTTGGGGATTGGTTGGGATTTATTTCCTTTTTTTGTCTCCTCTCCTGATGGTAGGATTTGTGTGCAGAGCGAAATCAGAGTCTGTAAAAAATCTAAAAAAGGTAATACAATATTTTGGATTTTCAAAACTTGTCATTATGGATATTCTAAAATTGTAAGTCAGAAAATGCAAAAGGTTTGGTGAGATAACTGTAAAAAGAAACAAATCTTTGTTTATAGGAAAAAAGAAGGAAGTATTATAAGATAAATGCTGTGGCAGAGAGGACTAAGTATTGGGAATTGGCAGAATAGCACTAATGAGGGGGTGTACAAAAAAACCTATGGAGAAAGCCAAGCAACAGTAGCTCTAACTGCTGTCTAAAGAAAAAGGCAAGAAGAGAACCACAGGTAGAGATGACATGCTAACTGTGGGATACCCAACCTGTAACTCACATGTAAACCGAGAGGTAGATTACATTTTATGAAGCATATATTGATATCACTAAGTCAGAAGCAGAAGAGACCAGTGAGGGAGCATGATAGATTGTAGAAACAGCATTGAGGATATGGGATGCAATAAAGATAAGAAATGATTAGAAATACATAGGCTACAAGAGATGAATAGAGAAACAGCAACAAATAAAAGAAAGAATGTGATGATAAAAAAAAGATAAAAAAAAGAGAGGAAAAAAAAAAAAGAGGTCTAAATAGCAGAAAGTTCTGAAAACTTGTCTAAAAGATACCAACAGGCAACAACCACGGGAAAAGCTGTATGGAGGAAAATAGACTGATCTGCAGTACTGAAAATAAACCTTCAAATGAGCAGAAAGAGATAGATATATGATGGACAGAAGATTTCTGTTAAAACCGTAAGAATATTCTGAGTTACAAACTTTGACAGTAAGGAAAAGAAAAAAGTGAAATAATATAAAACATCTAGTAATCATACAAAGAGAACAGGAAGGATGTCTTTGAGGATACTGACCCAGGTGCAAGATCCTAAAGCTGGCCCATTTACCTCTGCCTTTACTATGACTAACGAGCAGCAGGAAAAAGATGAACAAGATGACAAAAAATTAATGGGCCTTCCTCAAAACACTGTATTTGATAGTAGAAACAGTCACATTCTAAGGTATCCATCTGACCAATACTACAGCTTGAGGAAGAAATTAAGAATTCTGCTTGAGGTCTGAAAGGGGCTGGTGTATGTCTACATCATGATTTGGTAACTCAAGGATGGGGGCAGATGGAGTAGATAAAGACTAAATAGTCTCTCACCTCCTGGCCCCCTTTGTAGTACCTTACAGTACAAAGCATTGTAGGATGAAGCAAACCCTGTACTCCAAGGGATGCACAGATTTCCTAATGCTTCTTGCACATTTTCGCTACTGGCACACTTCTTCTGATGCTTTTGGTGAAGGAAGCAGGACAGTAGGAAATAACAGCCTTCGTTTATGAATTAGTAATGAAATACTGGTGATTAAAAGTTTACCAATTTAACAGGTTATTAAATAACAGAGATTTGGTATACTGATGAATGATATGTGCAGTCTTGTTGAAAATGTAAGAACAGAAATCCAGTATCTCTGAACTCTAGCTCTTATCTGCACTATACACTGTGGCTCTAAAAGCAATGAGGCATATATACTAAGATATGCTACAATGTCTGTCTTCTTTCTGGTATTCAGGTAAGTGCATACAGAACATCTCATCACTGTGGTTGAAGTACAAATGTGTATAAATAGACAATGCAGTTGCAAACCTGCAGAACAGCTAACTATGTTTTTGACACTTCTTAAAATAGAGATAAGAAGGTGCCCATAAGGATAATCAAGTCCTAAAACTAAAGCATATTACTAAGAGCATCATCCAGACCCTCCTTGAACTCTGACAGGTTTGGTACCATGACCACTTCCCTGGGGAGCCTGTTCCAGTGACTGTGTACCCTCACTTCCCCTGATAAAGTTTCATTCAATTTCCTCATGTCCTATCATAGCTCACCAGAGAGAGATCAGCACCTATTCCTTCCCTGACTCCCTTAAAGAAATTGTAGACTTCAGTGAGGTCACTCCTCAGCCTCCCTTCTTCAAGCTGAACAAACCAAGTGACCTCAGCTGCTCCTTGTAAGTCTTACCCTCAGGACCTTTAACCATCTTGGTTGCTCTTCTCTGGACACACTCATGGTGTGATGTCTTTCTTACACTGGGATACCAAAACTGCACACAGTACTCAAGGAGGGACCACACTCATGCAGTGTGGAGGGGGGCAATCACCTCCCTCAACCAGCTAGCTATGCTGTGCTTGATGCACCCCAGGACATGATTGGCCTTTTTGGCTGCCAGGGCACATAGCTGACTCAAATTCAACTTGTCATTGATACAACCCCCCGGATCTCTTTAAACAGGGCTGCTCTCTCAATTTTTATGTATAACAAGGATTATTCCATCCCACATGGAGAATCCTTCACTTGCTGTGGTTAAATTTCATATGATTGGTGGCTGCCCAGCTCTCTACCTTGTAAGTTAAGACCTCTCTACCCTTGAGGAGCCCAGCTCCTCCTAGTTTAGTATCACTGGCAAACTTACTTAATGTACATTTGACTCCTGCATACAAAACATTTCTGAAAACATTAAAGGGCATTGGCTTTAAAATTGAGCCCTGGGAAAATCCACTGGTGACTGGCCCTCAGCCTGATATAACACTATTTACTATAACACTTTCAGCCTGACCCGTCAGCCAAATGCTCACTCAGTGTATTATGGATTTGTCTAGCTGTGTGCTGGAGAGTTTTTCACATAATTTTATCAGGCAATGAAGTGAGACAGGCCTGTAATTACCAGGGTCTTCCTTCTTTCCCTTCTTGAAAACTGCGACATTTGCATTCTTTCAGTCAACTGGGACATCTTCAGACTTCCAAGACTGAAGATGACTCCCAGATTTCTAATGAATTCTATTTGTCTCAAAAGTTCTACGCAGTGGGTGCTTTTAGAACATTTCTCCCCTTATCTTTAGTGTTGAGATTACAGAGTAGATTTTTTTAAGTTGGAAAATTCAATCAGAAATGAATCAACTTTGAGGAATACCTCTTAAAATCACGTCATCCACTCACGGACCGCAGGTGAACATATGCCTCTAGGGATCAGCCATAAAGCTAAAAGCCATAAAGCAAAAAAGCAAATTCTACCAATGAGATAGTCAGTAGTCTAGCAGCTGAATTACCACATTTATGAAATTCAGGAACATGGTAGGTTTTAACCTAGTTATAATTCTCTAAATCATATAATTTTATTGACGGAACAGCCTAATTTGTTTCAGCGTAACTATTTGGGCAAGACACAGGGTTGCTACTGCAAATGCATCCAAGATTGTTTTTTTTTCCTTAAGTATCGTCCTGGGTTTAGCAGTAGCAGTCATTTTTCTTCGTAGTAGTAGCTGGTGCAGTGCTGTGTTTAGGCTTTAGTCTGAGAAAAATGCTGGTAACACACCAGTGTTTTAGTTGTTGCTAAGTAATGCTCACTCTGATCAGCGACTTTTCAGTCTCTCATGCTTTGCCAGTAAGGAGGGGCAAAGAAAACGGGAGGAAGCAGAGACAGGACACCTGACACAGACTAACCAAAGGGGTATTCTATACCACAGCACATCATGCCCAGTATATAAACGCAGCAGTCACCCAGAAGGCCCAGATCTCTGCTCGGGTCAGTCGGAAGGTGGTAAGCAATTGCTCTGTGCATCACTCATCACTGCTGTTTATTGGTTTTTGGTTTGGGTTTGGGTTTTTTTTCCCCTTTCCTTTTTAGTTTTATATTCTCTCTCCTTGTTATTTGCCTTATTAGTAGCAGTAATATTAGTGTCATATTATACTTTAGTTACCGGACTGTTCTTATCTCAACATGTGGGGCTTATATTCCCATGATTCTCCTCCCTATCCTGCCCAGAGATGGGAGGGGAAGGAGAGAGTAAGCGAGCGGCAGCACGGTTCTGAGTTACTAGCTGGGCTTAAACAATGACAACTATCAGTGTAATTTTGGGGATATTTTGCACTTTCAATTTTTATGATATATGTGGATGTACAGATACTCTGGAACCTCGCATCCTGAGTATTTTAGAATCACTGAAATAATGTCTTGGATATTTGAGAACACTTAAGAAGAAGATGATCTTTCTGGAACTGAGACTGACAAAAGTAGGAATAAATAGATCATAACTGAATGTTATAAAATAGCATAGTATGAACACACTGAATCATTTTCTTAAAATCTTTCCTTAAAAATTTTAAGCAATACTTTCTGGAGTTTATAGAAAGAACATAAGAATTAAAGGGAAAGCTTTAAGACATCTTTTTTCAACCTTACTCTAATCTTGCCATATTCTTCTCTAGAAAATGTAGCAATGCTTCTTCAGGATGCTCTGCCTAAAGCTATATATATTTAAGGAAATGCATGATTCTAGAGAACTTATCAGTAAATTAATAAATCAGCATTAAAGTTTGTCTACTTTGGAACAGTAAAGAAAGAAGACATTTCAGTTCTTTTCTTTATGCGGACTAGTTCAATGGAATTCCAGTATGGCCCTATGCAATCATCTAATAGATTTCCTCCTCAATCTTCTTTTTACTTTTCCTTTATACTAAAGCCTGCTTGCTGAATGTTCGGACTTTTAAAAATTATTCAATCACAAACTAAAAGCAGATTGAAATATCTTATTAAGAATAGAAACACACATTGCTGCACAGCTTGCTAGGGCCATTCTCTTTCAGTAATTATATATTTTCTTGCTCTTTTAATACTTTCCAAAGCCCATGAAACTAAGTACTAAAACTTCAATACCTGTATATATAAAACTCTTTGAACTAGTTCAAGCAATGATAGTAATTAAAATTGTAATAAAGGCCAAAAGAGTTATTGAAGTTATTGTGTGTTTTCTGAATATTAGAACTTAGAATTGTATCTACAGTTATACAATGAATAAATGAATATTAATTTTTAAAAAGAAACTCTATATGTTTTTAAGCTTTTTTTGCTAAAGAATTGTATGTACTAATTAATAATAGTTCATATTCCAAAATGCCATTGTTTCTGCATCTGACCAGCTGGCATGACCTAGGCCACAACTTTGTAGTTAAGAACTCAAAATACATTGCAAACAGAAGGAAGATAGATTAACTCAAGCAGCTATTTAAGATCTGTGAAGATGTGAGTGAGTTAAGGGAGGAACTGAAAGCCCAAGAGGATTTGTCCATACACTAAAAAAACTAAAAGCAAAGAGAATAAAGAGGGTGCCTACTTTCAGGCAGTGTATCAACAGCACATGACTAAACATGTAACTCTCCTCAGCCATAGAAAGTGAAAGTGGGGACAGCTCTCCATTCAATACTTATCACCACTGGGGACTTCCAGTGAAAATGAAAGAAAAAAATTACTGAGCTTTCAACACACTAATTTAGTGATCTTATTTTAACAGTTCTTCAGGAGGAGGGTAATTCACCACTGACTACTTTCTATTTAAATTTATGTCCCAAATCACTGTAAATTACTAATTTAAATAGTCCAAGTAGAAATAGATCTCAAATCACAAAAATGTCTTTCTGGATGCAATTCCAATATTTGAACAAACAAATCACATGAAAAATACTTAACCCATCAGGCAGAATTCTGAGCATGACTGCCTTTTCAGAGGATGGAGAAACTATTCATCCAGCAGCATAGCACAGGTATTTGTGCCTCAGTATAAAGCACTCACCCACTATTGACATTTCAGGAACACTAGCAGTGTAAATTTCTTCTGGAAATGTTGGTTCATTGTCATTGATGTCATGGATTTTGATGACAAACTCAGATTCAGGTTCCACTGGTCTCAGAGTTCTTCTATTAATAGCCTGGGCACGCAGGGTGTAAAAGGCTTTCTCTTCCCTGTCAATTCTCCGAGTAGCATGAATATCACCTGTTTTCTCATCAATTATAAAAAGAGTACCAGCCCCATCTCCTGATAAAATGTATTTCAGGGATCCATCTCCCTTGTCCTGGTCAGAATGAAGCTGAAAAGGAAGAAAAATTAGAGCATTTTATTTAGAAGTAGTTTATTTGTTTTTAAAATAATTATTCTATATAAAACAATTCTGTGTACAAAAACCACGTTTAATACCAACAAAACACAGTAATCTTCAGTCACCATTGACTGGAAGTCATGATGACATACTAAAGCATTTGTTTCCAGCTCCAAGAATCTTTTGACTTGCCTATTGTGGCAGATTTAGCTTTGCAGCAACACCTGTTCTCTGCTAAGAAACCTTCGCACCACAATTCTTAAAGATTCTTCCTATGTTAATACTGACCTTTTTCTTCTTTGAAGAGATCCCATTAAAAATTCCCAACCTGCTGTGCTAGTTATAAATTCACTAAGTAGATAAAGAAATGACAGAATACATGACAATTAAGGAAAACTGAAAAACTGGTTTGATGTCATACTAATTTAAAAAAAAAAAAACAAAAAACAACATATTATTTATATTTCTCCTAAATTGGAGAACATTTCATTTCAAGTTATTATCATTTTCACTCCATCAACTAGTGTAAGTAGCCTAAAGGAAAGAAACAAATTTATTAAGCATTCAATATTGATTTAATACTCATTATGTAAGTAATATAAAGCTTAACTTCATCTCTTAATGACCTGTGGTACTGACTGATTTTAGTACACCCATAACAAAAAAAAAATAAAATCAATATTATGTTGCTTTGTTCAGAACAGCAATGTGACTGGCTCATTTGATCTTTTGCATACACTAACCATAATTTCTATTGTAAAGTTCCTTCCAATTTCACTGATTGCATAATTAACTGAAAGAATTTGGCATTCAGATTTATTTTCAGCAAGAAATGTATACTTTTTTATTTTGGAGTTCAGCAGAAGTTTCAAATCAAGTAAAAGCTCTGATTACAAAAATGAACTGCAAATATACTTTCTAAAAATCACAGTTAAATGATATCAGAATGTTCTAAAAATTTTGACAGAACTAGTGTAATTTTTTCTTTTCTAAAAATATTTGAACACATTAACAACATCAGAACTACATCAAGCTTATACTTAGTCATGTGAAGGGGTTTTGTTAATTTAAGCTCACATTTCATATCATGAAAAACATTATACACGTAGCTTAGTATAAATATACCCTACTGCATTTGGTCATGGAAATATTTCTTTTTTGGTCTATGGTACCCTCGTATTGACTTCCATAGCATCCAGTTTAAGTCAGTATCAGAGGTAGAATATTCAAATATTTTGTGTTTTGTGTGTGGCTTTCCTTGCCTTTTTGCTGAAACCAAACACACAGTGGACTGGTGGGATAAGGTGAAGGCAAACAGTAAACATCACTGCCTTGCAGCATTTTCAAACATGGAGTGTTTCCCACAGACTTGCAATATGTGTAACAAAAGGAGCTTGTGAAATCCTGGATTGAAGCATTTTTGGTAGAAATTAAGAAATTTATCATAGTCCTGAACTTTGATTTTCTATATAAGGAAATTTTCTTTCAGTTCAGAAATAAACCTTGAGAAACACTGTAAACATCTATCAAAGAATGGCAAACTTTACTTATATTACATATGTGTATATTTACTTTACAAAATAAGTATTTCCTTAATCTTTATTTCATTCTATAATAAATAGGAAGTTCCACCAAAAAATGAAGAGTAGGAAAGTAGATGTTAAGAGTAATCTTTCCCAAATACATCTTTTTTTTTTTCTTTGCCTTCTGTTTCTCTTGCTGAATTCAAACTGAATCTTTCAGGCCATTCTTACTCCTTTTTTGGGAGTGAACTGTGAACTTTAACCCCTCATGCTCTTCTCTTGATGGCCCATTAAAGTTGTGACTTCTCACCTTTCTAAGTAACACCTTTCTAAGTTCTTTTTAGGGGAATGGACAGTATCTTGCAGGCTGCAGCACATTATGTAATGTCATTTAGTGTAACTAGTTCTCAAAAGACTTTAAGTGTTTTCTTTTCCAGAGAGGAGACACCACCTTATCTTCAAACATATTGTGGTATCAGAGCTTACTAGTGGTCCATAATCAACATGGTATGATACAGTATTTTCACAGCAGAATGATGAACAGCAGTTATAGGAGGTTGCTCCTCCTTAGACATGTGTGCTAGAAATACAAAATAAAGCACTGTTTGAGCAAGAAAGATTGGGAGGAGGAAGAAAATCTTTAAATTAAATGCATTTTTCCCATATGCTTTCCAAAGACAGATCTGGTATTATAAATTCTTACAAAACTTGATGATAGTACATTGAGGCTGCAATGCCTGTTCTTTTATTCAGAAATCAGTAGAGTCTGGAAAAATCCATTCTAATAAATTCTCTATCTCCAGAATAGCATAACCCCATGCAAACAGTTCCCAGGAATAGGATCTGACCAAATTTAACTCATGAATCCTGCATGTAAATTGTTTTGGAGAGTGATACTTAAGAAAAGCATGCCAGGAACTTGCAAAAAAATTTAGCAATTCCAGTAACCATATTCTGGGGCCTGAGAATGCTGCTTGGCACTAGAAGCACAAACACAGTGTAGGGATCAGAACTAAATCAGAAAAAGAAGAAAACCCCTTCGCCACATATATATATATATATATGAACAATTTCAAACAACTATATTTTTATCCAAATCTGGATTTAGATCTAAATTTTTCAGCATACTTATTTGTCTAATACATAAGGTACCATCACTGTTGATGGTTTGCTATTGCTCCTCTGTAGCTAGGTGTGTGTCAAAAATTTTTACTAAGCTGATTTGGAAGTTTACTTACTAAGTAAAAAAATCTTACTAAGCTGATTTTTTTATGCTACTCACCTCTTACCTTCACCAAATTCAAACTTTATAGCTTTTTTTCACCTATATTAGCCAAAAGACTGGAAAAGGAGCTGAATGTAAGATTTTGAGATATCCACATAAAGGCTTTTAGGGAGCTGGCAGTTGCATTTCAGAGTAACATATTTACAAGGAATATCAACCTGCATAGTTTAGAACAACACTTTTAAGCTATAACACTTCGCATTTTCTAAAGAATGTTGATAATTTCACTTTGGACTGGTAATCCAATTTGAATTTTTTGCCTACACATAACAGTCTATAGTTGTTGTAGGAAAACTTCAAATTCAGAATGACATTTCAGAAGATCTTGTGGGTGACCAGGAAATAAAAAGCTATATATACAACAAACAAGGCTTTCAGAGACAATTAAAGGAGTGAAAATGTGTATTATGTGTAAGTTAGAAAAAGAATACCTCTTATTTAATTTTCTTAGCTCTTCATGCAATCCAGATGTTATCAGAGGACTCAAGATGGCTAAAGACCAAGTGCTTGACAGCCTTTAACACTGAATCTTTACCCAGTTCTGAAATGCATGAGCTATGCAGTGTCAGTCAGCACTGCAAAGTTTTGTCATTTTACTCTAGTATTAAAAAAAAGTTCTGCAAAATATCTCTCTGCTACTTTTAGTATAAAGTGTTTCCTATAGTTATTTTGGCTAATGGGCATCTGTGATTCATGTCAGCCAAGCTGAGAAAAGGAGAGACATCTGTTTCATTTAGAAATTTTATTGCACAAAATGATCAGCTGTGAAGATGTGGTTTTGTTTTCGTATCTGTCACTGATATTTTGCAAACTCCTGTTTCAGTGAATTTTTTTGCTGTTCTTCCACAGAAACACTTCCCTTTTCAGCTGTCAGTGAAACGTACTTTATATATAATTTTTCTCACTGTATAAAAACCAGGGCATCTGTTGGTTTTATTATATATAGCCCCATTTCATCTTACAGGAACTGCAATTACTGTGAAACACAATTTTGCATATTTGTACATCTACCTAAATTGGTGGAACAAACTTTTAAATTGAGAAAGATTTCATATACATGAAAAAGGAAGGTACTGTAAACTACTGGATATTATTAATTCTATTGTTAAAGAGAAGATAGTTAATATTTAGAGAGGGTAACAAAACGGATTTTTATGTGAATGCTTAAAAAAGTAACTGAGTCACCAATCCAAGAAAGAAAGAAAAACATGTTTAAAATTATGGATTTCTTTTTTATTAAATACAAGAGAAACCCAGCTCATGAATATATATTATCTTATTCTTAAAGGTAAATGCAACCAAAAATAAAATGAGCTAATGAAAAGATGACACAATCAAATTCAGCTCAGTATCTTTTAGATCTGTAAAAGATCTTTGTGAAACGTCTTTCAGAAGTCTTTAGATGAAGAACATAAGAATTCTGCTTTAAAAATTACTTGAAAATTACAGTGTGTGGATTCTATGTTAACTGAGTTCCAGTGATTAAAATCAAACCTGCCAATTACAGCAGTGTGGGGTTTATTTCCCCCCCCACTTTGAATTCCACCACAGTCTGAAATCTACTAATTGAATATAAAGGTCATGGACCTTTTTCAAATAGCATGCGAAGTGTTAATCCTATTTTCACAAAAAAGCCAGAAGACACCACTGTGAAAAACAGAGAGCAAATTACTTTAGTCAGATACATTTTAACATACAAACTACTTCTGGAATTGGAGATTATTTACGACAATGCCAGAGGAAGACTTTAAGATTTGTCACACCTATATCCATTTGAATTTCAGATTCAGAAGTCCCTCTATGAATTTTCAGTGATTGGTATTCAGATAACTAGAGACCAGAATATATTCATTAACCAGCCTTTAGTCTGAATTCTTACTGTAGGCATTAATACAGTTCAATATGATTTTTATCTTAATTTAATATGCTATATCATGTAGAAGAACTTCCAATCATAGAATCATAGAATGGTTAGGGTTGGAAAGGACCTTAAGATCATTTAATTCCAACCCCCCGTCATGGGCAAGGACGCCTCACACTAGACCATGTTGCCCAAGGCTCTGTCCAACCAGTCAAGAGTTTACAGTTTTCTATACTCTTTTCCAAATGACAGACTATTCCAATATTATCTCACTAAACACATTTTTACTCTCCTACTTTATAATAGTAATTTTTATTTGTAAAATCTAGAAAATGGGATTCTACTTTCTTCTGCAATATATTTGTCAACATTTCAATTTAATCCAAGTATCAGAGAAACAATGAGACCTCAGTACACTCATGAATTACTCTTTTAGATTTTATTCAAACAAGTCCTTAATTTTTTCCTAATTCTGATGACAAATTTCAGGGAAAAATGTAACCTATCAGCTGTTTTCTAAGTAATCGCATTAGCTATGGGATGCCAAAATATACGTGTGGAAGCATTCACAATTTCACTCTGAGTTTTCAAGAGCACACATAATATTAGCAGATTCAACAGGATAGAATAATAATGATAGTCTCTCTAAATATAATCTCAACAGCAAGCAGATTTACATGAAATCAGCAGAAAATAGTTGATACAGAATTCCCACAATGGACATATTTATTTTAAGCATCACAAACTGAATTATTAAATGATGCAGTTTAACATTAGCTACTCTTATTTTAAAAGACTGTCAAAATAGCTCATATCCTGTGCCATATTCTCTTGCCAGATTTAACCATCATGGCTTTGAGCCAGATTTTACCCACCAAAGAGATTCACTTATTTCAATTTATCCTTTAGGTAACATTTAAAGCAAATCTCTTCAGTGATGCAAGATTTTGAACTAAGTTTTAATGAGACATGTCACACATTTCATTTTTTCACCCAGTTATGTTGCCACTTTGACAGTCCTGTGCTATTGTGTGTTATTTAAAAGAGGAGACAAGTGAAAAGGAAAAAAGCACATTTCAAAAGGAAAACTTTGTGAGACTTTGAAAGATAAAGTGAGAGCAAACTAAAATGGAAGCATAGCAAACAATGCAAGATGATGAGACCTCTGAAATTCTTTTGCTTGCTGAGAAGTAGCAACAAACAGAAATTAAAAAGTCCAGTCTGCAGTGTATTTTCAGATTATATTAGTTTACTTTAAATTGATTCATTATCCAAAGATAAAAATCATTGTTACCATTTTTATTAAGAAACATTACAGTAGTTCCTTGCTGTTCAAGATTTTTGTTTGTTCCTACCAATGTTTTAAAATAGTAAGAGATAAATTAAAATTAATAATAATTTTAGGATTTCTTTCCACATCCCCGGTGAAGCAATATCTCTGATAGGATTAGAAATATTATTTTCCCAGCTCCCTAAAATCTTCACAACGAAGTGATATCATCTTCAAGATTCTCAATTTCCACAAAGTAATCATACAGTAAAGGTACTTTTTCATCACTAGACTTGCATTTTTGTTCATTATTGTAGCTTTTTCTAAATGCTTCACAATCTGGAGAAAGTAGATGGTCCTGTCACTGACAAAATGTTCTAGGAGTTCACCTGAGAAAGGCAGTTTCTTTTTTTTACAACACATCATACGAGCAACAAAGAAACATATAGATGCACTGAGTCAATGTTCCAATAACCGAACTCCCTCCTCAAGCTAAGGTCTTTAGTTGATGTTCAGAGAGCTACAACAAGAAAGTTTCAGCTTCATTAGGCTGTTGCAGCTTCTACACCACAAGGCACACAAGCATTGAGCTAGCATGATCTAGAGACTAATTGAATTTCATACGCCAAAGAGTTCTTGCATGAGCCAACCTACATGCTATTTTCCAATTTATTGTAATAAACACAGTTCATACATCAGGTGGAGGCAGAAAGTAGAAAAGTGCAGTGAAACTGAAGGATTAAGTAGTTTCCAGAACAGTATCTCTATTCCACCAAGGATTGTCCTGGAAAGTCTAATAAGCTAAAACAATACATATCTTTCATTTACTGAATTCAGAACAGCTTTTATGTATGCAAAAGCTTTGGTTTTGTCTGTTTAGCTTTGGGTTTCTTTAAAGGAAAAGTCACCACTAATCCTCATGTTCTCTGCATTAATGACAACAAAGAGCTAATTAAGAAGCAATTTCAGGTAATTCCTTTTTTGTTAAAAAGATTTTTTTCTCTTTTTTATTATAGCTTATATATGTTTTCCTGAAGTATTTGCGTTATTAACAACCATTAAAACAGCATTAGTTTTTTATATATTTTTTATATATATTTTATCTTAATTTACAATTTTCACTATAGATAAAAAGCATTACATGCTTTTTTAAGAAAATGCAGAACACCATTAAGAATAGTGATGCTTAGTTCATCTTGCCTGATGCTGGAAGCCATTTAAAAA
Organism: Coracopsis vasa; assembly: GCA_026283785.1. Lineage (NCBI taxonomy): Eukaryota > Metazoa > Chordata > Aves > Psittaciformes > Psittacidae > Coracopsis > Coracopsis vasa. The sequence goes on along the minus strand of JANHGB010040683.1, from coordinate 1,071 downwards.
CATGTTAAATAAGATTGTCTTTGTTTCCATCTGAAATCACCACAATATGTAGCTTGGCAAGAGCTGTGAAGATTTTCTACCTTTATTATGTGTGCATTTCTCTTCATGAATATTCTAAACTATCTATCTATCTATCTATCTATCTATCTATCTATCTGTCTTTGGAAAATATCTACTTAAAGGAAACAACAAATATACCACAGAAAACTGAATGGCAATGTCTTCCAACCAGGAAATGGAAAGTGCCAGCTAAGGTAAGGGGATGTGTGTATATGTATATACATGTATATACATATATATATATTAGAATTCAGGAATACAAAACGTTAAGGGGATATTTAAATGATCTCCCAGTGATATCCATGATAATATAGTATTATTGTAAAATTTAATCCCAAAGAAGGGAAGAAAAGAGAGAGAGCAGACATATTTTTCATGTCTCAGGAAAGTAATGATGAATCTGAAATGATGCTATACCTAATATTGTAAGATTTCAAACAATGAGGGATGAAGATGTCTTCAATAAATCTTGGCTTCATTTATATCACAATGACATCAGTGAGGCTATTGATGTAATAGATGCTTATTCCAGAAGCCATGTATTGATATCTTAAAACCCTACAGACATAGTCAAGATTTAAAGGTAGATCTGTGAGAGAAGAGAGGTGGAAAATGTGTAAACCCTTAGATGTAACTCACACTTTTATTACCCATCAATTTTCTCTCTCCTTTTAGTAAATTATGAAATCCATTATTCTTGAGAGTAATATTCTCAAGAAAAATACTAGCTACATATCAATTACTAAGAAAAGAAGTTATAGTTTCAATCATAAGATACAATCACATTACAGAAGGGCTGAGGATTGTAGGGATCTCTTCAGGTCGTCTGTTCAACCCACCTCTGCTCAAGCAGGGCCACCTAGACCCTGTTATCCAGGACAATGTCTAGACAGCTTCTGAAGATCTCTAATGATGGAGGCTCCACAACCTTTTTGGGCAACCTGTGCCAGTGTTCAGTCACCTTCACAGGACAAAAGTGTTCCCTGATTTTCAGAGGGAACCTCTTGCATT
>JANHGB010040681.1:29100-73012 GCA_026283785.1 Coracopsis vasa | reverse complement strand
ATGTGTATACTGGTGCATTGTTCTGCTGGAGCAAGTGGAGGGGCAACAGTTAAAACACTAGAGGGTTTTAGTCTAGGCTTTTAGATTTATAATAACCTGGAGTATGATACAAAGCAAGACTTGCCGTATTCCATACGTGAAATGAGTTGAGATGAATAGTTCCCTGCTGTTCAGGTACCTGTATTAACAAGCAGGTCCTCATGTTGAATCTGTTATGTGTATAAAAATGACAAACTTGATTTTGGAATTTCACAGGCATCAGGCAGCATCAAAGTCATACAGTTATAAATAAATAAACAATGCTGTGTAATTAGCTATCTTTGTGATATAAAAAAATGTCAGCACATGTAGGCATAATGCATTCCAGATTTTGCATAGGATTTAGCAGCAGTCTGTTTCAAATAGCAGCAGAGAAAATCCTTTTCTATTGACCCAACAAGAAAACAGTGTGAATTCTAAGATCAATTGCTTGCCAACATGTTCCAGCTCTTTTTCCAAGATAAGTATGTGTATATTTGTATTTTAAACTTTTAAATTACTTTCATCTGATGATCTTAAATAGATTTCCAAACTTTGATGAATATGTAGCATACGGTATTTCTGGGATCTACAGGGATCAGACTCTTCCACTCTTAAAATGAAACCAAATTTGTGATGAAAGCAACTATTGTAAAGTGCACTTCAAAACAGCTTAAAATGGGAAATGAAAAACTCTAGTGGAGACTTCAGGTGAATTCATTAACTACATTGTTACTGCCAGGAATATGATTAGAATAAATATTGAAAGATTTCATATGCTGCAGCAGTGCCTTTTAATGTCATTCTGAGACATTGTTTTAGTATTGAATCTAAGAGGAGGGAGACTCATGCTATCAACATCGTGTCCTGAGAAGGACTAAAAAGCAAGTTCCTCATGGTAAATACTGAACAGTACAGGCTTGCCAAATCCTCTGTGGCACTGGACTCTTAACATGGAAAGCAAATAAACCCAGAACTGTTTTGCAAGTAGATCCATTCAGATTGCCTCAGCACTTTGGTATATTAGCAGAGAGCTCCAAAAGGGATGGAGGGGAACGCTTATTTATTTTGGCTTCATTAAATGCATTTGCACAAGTAGGAAAAAAAAAATAATAAAAAATTAGGAAAACTAGACCACATGTCTCTGACAGAGCCTGTTTGCATGTCAACAAAGTTCAGAAAAACCTCTAAAATAACCAAACTTGGCTAAAATGCCACCCCTGTGGTGGTGCCAAGATCAGTTGTGTTCTCTATAACTGTTTGCCAGCATCTGCTGGAACAAGCTTAAGGGGTGAGGTGAATTTATACTTTACTGCTCAACTCTATTTCCTTATCCATGTCTTCTGCTCCTTCCTCTCCTCCCTTTGCTCTGCACCTGTATGCCTGTCCTTCCCTAGCAATCTTAAAAATGCTAATGACTGTTCAGATTCACTGTGCCCTGTCAGATTTTGATTTGAAGTTACTCCCTGGAGCTTTTACTTTCATACAAACAAGAGCATACAAATAGAGCACTTTGTATTTCTTTCTCCTAATGGCACGCAAACCTGCCTGGCAGGGGTGATAGCTGTTGGCATTCAAACTATCTGTGCTACTTTCTTCATTTTGCTCTCCCATTTGCCTACTGATTACAGTTTATTGGGAATGATGCAGAGCAGGTGAACTAGAATAGGTTCATTGGATGGAATAGGTGCTAAAGGAGGAAGTGGCAATAAAATACTTAACCTCTGTCTGTGATGCCTCACACCCTTCAGGAGGCCTCCTCAGAATAGACAAGATTTTATTATAATGATAGCAAAGGCAAAAAGTGGTGTGCTTCAGTGAGAAATGCATTTTCTGCTCATGATCTTCCGCCTGCTGAAGACTACCTCAGGTTTCTTCTCACTGTTCAGCTCTTACAGAAGCAATATTGTATTCTTTATGTCAATTGTTATTTGGGGAGCGACCAGAACAGAAGAGGTGCTGTCTTTGGAGGTTCTTGGCACTTTGGCATATGCTTGTCATACAGACTTGATGCTGCAGCAACAAAGAAATATTAGCTCAATACTCAAGACTACTACCGTTTGTAAGTGGCTTCAATCTCCGTTTTGTTTGTAGGGATAACCTGAGGTGTTGATTTTTAACGAGCAGGGGTTTAATGCTCTGAGTTGAGCCTCCACTACAACCACTGAAATCACCTGGACTCTGACATTCCTGTATTAGTTCTTAATTGTGGAATTTGCTGCCTTGCTGCTCCAGTGGAGTTCAAGATTGCTGACCTTCGGGGCTTACTGTGAGGCCTATCTCTTCTCTTGGGCAAAAAAACATTAGCTCTGAAGAGGGGTTTATTAGAAGCAGGTGAGAGATTTTTATTTATTTTTTAACTTGAAATTGTGTCATTTTTGGCACATTATACCCAGGAAGATCATGGATGAGGATTATATATGTTATTTGTGCAATTGCAGCGCCAAACCCAACATGTGATAATCCAAAAGCTGAAAAATTTTGAAGTATCCATTGAATTTTACTTCAGTTGCCAAGCTAGTCTGTTGCATGAGGAGGCACTGCTGTGGACATAGGCTGTGGTTGAGCACTTGATATAAAAGAGGGACCACAGAGAAAGATTTTCCTGTGCAAACTTTAATGATGATAAGGAGAAAGCAGTGCATAATTCAGCCATGTACAGCAACCAACAGGGATTTTGCTTTTCACTGTATCTATATGGTTTTGAGTCCCTGCGTCTTTAATCATTTACATCGCTGAAAAGCTTTTTAGAACTGCACATGCAGACGTTTTTCTATTGGAGCACCACCAAAAAGTCTGTGTAAGCACAATATGCAGGGAAAAACATGTCTTGAAAATACTATTCTGTGGGGAAAAACAAAACAAAAAGCCAGTGTAGTGCAGAGGGGTTTTGTCCTTTCCTGAAGTCATGACACTTTGTTAATATCAGGGCTATGTAGACTGATTTGTTATTTATTTATTTATTTAGAGAGCAAGATCAGCCTAGAAGCAGAATGGAAGACTGGAGAACTAAAATACCCTACAAAACACATAGGTAACATTTCTTCTCTCTTTTCCATTCATACTTCCTCAGTTATCTTCTTGTGGTGCTTTATAGTTAGCACTGGAACTCCCAGTTTTATATAGGGTTATTTTTTTGTTTCAATAAAAGCAAAGACATTTTGACTCAAGAAGGTTGTATTATGCAGTGCCATGAGATTTGTACTTCTCCCCCACCTTTGCTGTTAGTTAAAGCTGCTTTGCAATACAGTAAATGATACAACACAAAAGATCTAATAGAATCTGAAATAGCTTTGGTTCTTACAAACATGTAAAACTCTGCATAAAATGAATATTGCTAAAGCTCTGCCCAATTTCCATATTCTTTCCACACTGTATTTGTGTATAATAGGCTTCCAGGAATGTTCATGACCTTACAGCTGTCCCTTTAGTTTACAGTCCAGTGCTCTGTCCTTGAGATATGTTGCACACAGAATGAAGACAAAATCATGGCTTCAGGCCTACATCTCCCTCCTCTGGAAAAAATAAGTGCAGCCTAGATAGGAGACATCCTGCAGTCAGTACTATTGCAGATCCATGTGAGTAAATAACACTGGGAAACAGTTATAGATGGTGGTAAAAGAAATTAAGATCAAACAGGAATATAGCTTTTTCTCAGGAACCTCCAGGAAAAAGCATGTTAATTTATTATTATTTTTTTAATTATCAAACCCACTGAATTTTCTCACTTAAAAAAAAAAATGGACATATGCATTTCTTAACAGTTTGACTTGCTATTTTAGAAGATCTTTTTCTTTTTGAAGAGACTGTATCCTGCTCATATACACAAGCAGCCAGTTTCTTATTTGCTGTCAGGGTTAGCAAACAATCAACATACATTTACAGCACCACTTCAGTAGCATAATGGTGATAGTGATGTTGGGTTTATTTTTGCTGCCATGCAAATTTTCATTCTTTCTGAATAAATGTATTTTTCTGCTGATATTCTGCTTTCTGGCAGGTGCTCAGAACTTCCTTGTTCAAATGTGTTTGCAGATGGCATAGTCATGGGTTCTGTGTGGTGTCTGAGTAGACAGTGCACAGCCTGGGACAGAATTACAGTCACTAATTATTTTAGAACGAAGGACATATGTGAGATTTCAGTATCAAAGATCTCAATACCAGCAGTGCTTAGCACAAGCATTACCTAATGTAACCCTGTTTATGAAGTGTTGGGGCTGAATTTGTCTGAGTTTGCTACTGAAGGGTATGATAAGGAGTATCCAGAACAGCCCTGCTTTTGGCTTAGAGCTCCAGCCCGGAGCAACACAAACAGTGCTGTGCAGGTAGAGGAGCTGTGCAGTAATGCTGGGAAGTGCAATAGCTTCTTGATGTTAGATTAGTATCCAAAACATTGACATTTTCACTCAGTTTTCTTCCTGAAATTTTATCAATATTGTTAAACAAATGGGGTGGATGCCTAATGATTAGAGATTATGAAATAATTGTGAGGCTTCCAGTGTAAACTCAATTAATTCAGATTACAGTTTAAACTGTCTAAAATATTCCCACATATTTGTGAATGTTCTGTACTTTTATGTGGTGTTTGAACTTCATGAGTGATTTGTAATATCAGGAAGGTGGAGCTGCTCAAGTTAATCAGGTCTTTTTGGAGACATGAAGCAGCTATTTCAAACTGCTATTCCGTGTCTGGACAGTAGTTTTCTGTGTACATATACAAGCAGCACTACTGGTGAGGACCGTTGCACAGTCCTCTGGTAACATTCCTGAAGTTCAGCATTTACTAGGTTGTAACCGGAGCTACAGACATACTGACTGCATGCTTCTGAACTCCAAAACCACTGGCCAGGCTCCAGACACAATCTTTGGCATACTTCCTGGCACAGATTTTCCATCTGACACCATTACTTAAAAGGAGGATCTTTCAGCTCCCCTTCCCTTAATTTCCTGGACCAGTATGACCATGCCAGGGCACTTTGTAAGGTTAATTCTCTCTTTTTCCCGCCATCCATCTGGTAGACTAGTCAGATATACAGTCACAAACAAACTCAGACAATGAAATCAACACATTGTGCAGAGGGATTTTAAGTGCAAACCCTCTTTGCATTAGCACGAAAAAGGGCCATCTTCAGATACAAGTCATCCCTTCTCTGACATTTTCTCTGTGTGTGTCTCAGTGCTTACAGTTATTTTTTAGGATTTGGGTATGTGTCCTGCCAGGATTTGAGAGTTCCTTCTCTTCAAATCCCTCTTTAGTTGAGGCCCGCTCCTTCACATGCAGAATGTCTCTTTGACCTTTTCAGTCAGCTTCTTTCAACATCAGGAATTCTACAGATTAAAAAATACTTTTCTCCTCATAGGAAACTTGTCCTTTTCAGTGTTTTTCTTGGTCCCACCTCATATTCAGGTAGAGTTCATAAACAGGATGTTATCTGATTCCCCAAATTATCAGAACTCTTCCTCTTATTTATTAGGTAAATAAGTGGAGTGTATGACATTCAAATGAGCAAAAATACACTCCTTTGCCAAAACAATGTAAGTGTACTAAAAAATCACAGTGGGATATAAAACCACAGGCAAAAATGTCACTAGGACAGATTATAAAGTCATGTCATTTGTAGTTCAGCTGTATCATGTTATCTAATTTTTATTACTTATCAGTTTTAATAATTACATGTGTGACCTTTATTTGCTGAAAGGTGATTTAATGAATTGGTGTCTGGTGAGATTTTTAGGGAGAGTACCAAGTCTTGTCAAGTGTTCTGGTTAACAATGCTATCTCAATTTTTTCATCTTTCTCCTAATTCATATAATGGTGCTGGTTTTTATTGTTTGTCTCATGTGAGGGTAGGGCATTTACTTTCACATACCACACTGAAAATAATAGTGAAAAGGCACATGATCTGTAAAGAAATCTCCCCTGAAGTATTAAAAGCAAGCTCTGGGAAATTTTAGGGTTGATGTCAAGACAGATACATATACTGTATGTGCATGGGGGGGATTTAGTGTCACATGAGCCTACAGAGCTTTAGCACAATGCTTCATGAAGCCAGAGTAGGTTCTGGCAGTCTGTGTTGTAGCAGCTGATACATTGCTGCTAAAGCTAAAGAAAAACATGGAAGGGAAGAAAAAATCAAATAGAAAACCATCTTGGGCAAAAGACTAATGATAAAGATCCATATTATTCTTGCTTTCCAGTGACTTTGCCAAGCTGTGGTATAAGGGACTAGAAAGTTCTGAATTCATAAGTTTCAGAGAAAAGTTGTTGAGAAAAGGGTTCTGCTTCTGCAGACTGTGCAGTGTTTGGAAGTCCAGTTTCTGCTGCCACTGAAGTCAGCCTGTATCTGAACGAGATCTTGCTGCATGGCCCCAAAATGTACTTTGAAATACATGTACTTTGAAATGCATGGAAATATAATCTAAAGTAGATCAGGCTTTCACTAGAGTACTGTTTATTAGCAGTTTATCAGTCCCACAGTAAATGAGTGTAGGTGTTTCTTCTGGAGGACACAAAGGACCAGGACAATTTAAATCCTGTTCGTGGTTTCCAGTACTCTACTAGAGAAGGTGCAAAGAGATACTAGGTCTGACCTACAAAAGATCTTTGTAAAATATTGTCTATACTTATAAGAAGTACAAGGATCTATCCTTTTGCTGCTGATCTGAGCACCTTTTATTCTCATTATGAATTCATCAGTAGTGCAGGATGTTCAGCAGTACAAAAGAATGTGCTTTTTATCAAACAGGCTCTGGTAAGTTCTTATAAGTCACTCTAAAAGGGAAACTACTGTTCTGCTGTTTTGGAATACAGCTAAATGAGAAACATTGAAAGGCAGGCATCCATGAGATATGCCACCTTCACAGGTAAAAGCTGGGGGTGGTCCAGAGCACATCTTTAGAGACTCTTGTCATTCCAGAAGAGCAGGAACCCACATGCACAGCGGTGTTTAGCAGCATTCTCAGACCAACAGACTCAAGAGAGCAGGTATCAGCATGGACTCTTCTGTCTGGGGGTTATTTTGATGCCGAGATGAAACTTTATTTTTTCCTTCCAAGAGCATCTGGCAGAGGAAGGGATATATTGCGTCCTGTTTTCCCTTCTCAGGGTGTTTTGCTACAACTTACCCCTAGAAGAGGTGAATTATGTAGTTGGGTTCATATTGTCAGTTTGCCTTTTTACTCCTCAAAAGTAGTTCAAATAAGCTACAAAATTTAAATGTCCCTGAATTCAGTGTGTCAGTAAGGAGCTGCAAAAGCTTGGTGAACTCTAGAACTCAAATTACACACAAACCTGTTTATATGTTTCTGTCAAATGAGACAATGGAAACTAGAAAACAACAGCATTTCTGTGGCCAGCATTTAAGATGCTTAAGATGCTGGAAAGAAAAAAAATGGAAGCACTTGTTATAAGCTGGAAAATAGATTTAGTGCGTATAACATGACTAAGGTAAACAAACAAGATCAAACAAGAGCTGAGCAAGCTTCTGTGTAACCGAATACCACGTGAAGTGCAACTGCTGAGCAGATTCTCTGAGAGGGGAGATGAAACTGAGCAGACAGGACAGACAACAGCATAATTTAAGTTCAGCGTTTCTGGTGACACTGGAGATTGCACTCATTTTGGCAGCTGATTTGGTGTTTTCCCCAGTTAAAAATGAGCTGGGGAAGTGCAGTGTGTGCATCCCTTGAACCTTTGATGACAGAATCTGCAGATTCTAGATTAAACATGTTCTTGACAAAAAGCTAATATCTAGCTCTTTGTGCATAATGACTCACCAGGATGGAAGTTAGGAATATTTAAGAGTTGGGTTGTCTGTATTTTTATATAAAACATCTCAGGGTTGATATTTGGTATTTGCTATTTTTCCTTTGTGATTGCTTGCTTATTTGTGTTTTCTTTTATTCTTCTGTTTGTGGCCTAGGGTTTTTCTGTATGATGATCTGTATGATATCTTAAGCTACAAATGCAGACAGCACTAGCTGAACAGAACAATTATCCCAATCTGATATTCTCATGAGTAGTAAACATAAGAGGAGATTACTTTGCAGTATACTGAGCACATGCACATACTGCAAAATTGCTAATGCACTGTAATATGGCCTTCTATTTTTATTGTAGAATAACTTTCTCATGTAAAAAAGCCCTCATTCAACTTATACACAGAGGTACAGGTTACTACCCTGACAAAGAAATGCAGTAAGAAGCATTGCTGACATGCACATATTTTGGAAGGAAGTGGCAGGCACAGAAACTATCTTGGTTTTCAGTAATTATTTTCTGTAATACACCCTTTAACCATCCCCAGGCATACTCTCTGAGATGGTCATAGTTCAGGCACTCAAGTTTTCTGTCATTTTTTGGACCCTGGAAGCTTGATACCACTTTATCAATTTAAATTAAGGTTTTTTAAGGTTAAATTATCAATTTATCAATTTAATTTAGAGGTTGAAAATTATCCTTACAAGGAATATAAGATTTTCTTTTACATTTATATCCAGTTAAGTGAGAAAATTGATTACAGCAAAGTCTAAGACCTGCAAGGTCAGCTTGCAATACAAAGGTAGAGAACTATCAGGAAATCCTGCGGGCTTCTTTCTGTTTTATCATGTATAGTCTAGGGAAGAATGAGGATGATATTTATAATGTTCTCAGGATATGTCTTAATGCTTTTATAACCTATTATATTTTAAGGTGATAAGCCAGAATACATGCAAAACGTACTAGAAATTCAGTTGCAAAGATTGTTCTTTACTGTCCTTTGGGTAGTAAGGTAACGGCCATCTGCACAAGTCATCATGGTGTCTTCATGTCAGTCAGTTTGGATTTGTTGAAAGCTAAAAATACTTTTCCAGTCCATATCTGTAACGTTGTAATCAGGAGATGTTATTCTTGCAGAAGACAGGGCTGTTGATCAGGTTTAAATATCATAGCAAAAAGCAGTCAAAACAAAGCCTTCTGGAAACTGCCTTCAGGAATCACAGTAGGTAAAACCAGTGACACAAATCCCTCTTCTGGTACCTTTGTGCTAGATTTGCAGCTTTGTAGAATATATTCACTTGTACTTTGCTCAGCAGCACAGTCCTGCGTCCTGACAGCTGAGTAATGTTCTGCTCACGTCTTCCCTTGTAAAATGAAAAAAGTAGATAATTTAATATAGATGTGACAAGTGCAAGATAGATTTCTACCAAGCACAGTTCACTGCTAAAAGTATTAGGTTGAAAACCTTCTTTAAAGATAACCAGATCTTTAAGTTCTCCCCATCACCACCCACCTTCCCCACAATTAAACGCAATACAGAGAAAACTTTAAACTAAAAATTGAATTTATTCTCTGGTAATTTCTGTATTAAAAAAATCTGTTATGTCTATTGTTCCAGAAAATAAACCAATGCCTCTTATTTTTGCCTAAGAGCAGGTTTTCTGCAGGGCATGCTAAGTACAATTTTTGTATGTTCGCAGTGCAGACTTTTATTGGTCTATCACTGTTTTTCCTTTCTGTAGTTTTCACTCTCCCTGAATCATGGAAGAAGTTTACTGCTACTTCTTGTGGCCATTGTGGTTGGGAACTAAGTTTATTGCCTTCCCAGGCAAAGCATGACGAATTCTGTCAATCCAAATTACATTCCTGAGTGTGGCAGAGTATGTAGTTTGATTTCACTGATGGCTTGAAAGAAAGACATTGAATGATTCTCATACATACAAGTGCATTAGTAATGGGTGACGTGCTGACTACACAGCATTAATGTTCTGTCCTGATGCTGCACTATTAGTCTTGTATCCCCTTGTCTGGTATTCGACCGGTTTATATCCCGCTGTACCAGTACTGCTACTTGCTGTTACAGCCTTTCTGCTCCAGCCAGGGGGTGACTGGGTGCTTGAAGCAAGCTGTGCTGCTATGCTGTTCCTCTCAGCCAAAAAGGCACCTTCTTGTCTCCAAGACAACTCAGAAGTGAAACAGAGCCGTGCGTGGTGTGGGAAGTCTATGAGTCTTTGAGGGATGACATTGTGTTGAGGTGAGGAGAGTTTCAGAAGGGATCCAGCACTACTGCGGAAGTTGCATCCTTGGTAACAGCAAATCAGATTGACTCAGGAAAGGCAGAGGTGAGTATGGAATTCAGCTCCCCTAAATCCCACTGAGCTTTTCCAAAGTCTCTAATAGTATCATGGATTTATTGGTATCATTATACTTTCTTTTAAAATCAGTGTTGTGAAAGATCCAAATGGTTGTGGCCCATCACTAAATTGATCTTATACTACCTATTGCTGTCTAAGGTTATCCAGCAGCAGAATTTAAAACTTTAGGACAGTGTTTCAAAAGTATTGAGAATAGCCTATTTTTTTTAATTATGTTAAAAGCAGACTTCTCATTGATTACAGTGGGTGAAATGTCAGCCTACTGCCAAACATTAAAAACCCTCACATTTGCTGCCTCTAGGCATTGACCAGAATGTATCTTTCAACCTAGAGATTTTAATGCACAATTATCTATGTCAAAGGAGTAACTTTTTCCTGTGCAGTTGATGTGGTACATAGATGCTGCATCTATCATCAGATTCCTCTAGCATGGTCAAGTCTCTCTACACAAAGGAAGGAGTACAGATTAAAAGGTTGAATGAAAATGATCTCTCTTAATGTTTTCACCAATATCCTGCTTACAAATGACTCAGACTCACTAGTTAGGGAGAGAACTGACCTCTTTAAACTAAAAGGAATATTTCAATCTAAGAACACTTTAACAGCATTACTAAAAAATTCATAACCATTGACTGTTTGCCCAAACTTGTAGCGCTGCACTATTGACACTGTGTTCAGCCCTGCGCAGATGGTAACTACCATTCACTTTGATGGGAGATTTGCCTGGGGTAGGACTGCAGAACTGATGCCTGGGATGTTAATTAAATGTACACTTAGCTGGCCAAAAAGTGGATGGTTGTGTCATAAGGACAGATCCTTCTGGCTTACCTAGGAATGCTTCTTAGTATATAATTAAACCAAAGAAACTGACATCAAAGTAATGATAAGGCCCTAATGTACTGCACACAACTGAGGAAATTCAGGCCAGCATTCTTGACTTTGACCATCTGATTGGGCCAAGCCAGTATAAAAGCTATGGTTCTGGATATTCCCTTTCTCAAGCACTGGTGGAGGTGAGGGATTTAAAACTGATGTAACTGGTTAGCATGGATGACCTGGTTGGGAGGTAATAATTTTTGTTGTACGTACCTGCAGAATCCCTCCACAATTATATGATGGGAACAGGAATATTTAGTTAAAAGGAGATTTTTCGAGGGAGTGAAGGAGTAAACTCAGAGACAACATACCTCTTATAACTTGTTGATCTCCATACTTCATACCACTCCAAACTGAGTGAATTTCTGTATCAGGTGAAGTGATGACACCCCATTGGTGTGAAATTAACTCAGGGAGTGCTCTTTGAAGGCATGAAGGTGCTAGAAGCCTAGGAAGAGTGTTTCTACCCTGTTATCTCTCAAAGCTATAGATCTGAACTTTAGAGATGCTCTTAAACATTCTTGTTTCACATAGCATTGTCTTAAGGTAGCTGGAAAAACAAGATTTAGAAAAAGATCTACTATGGAATACTAGCAAAATAAGCTGGAAAACCCAAGTCAAAGAATAGTTACCAATGGTTTACTGTAAATAGGGAAGGATATATAAAATGTGGTTCCACAGGGATCTGTCCTGAGACAGATACCATTAAATATTTTCATTAGTGACTTCAATGAGAGGATAAAGAATGTTCTTATTAAATATGCAGATGCCACAAAGCTGTGACGACTCCCAGTATGGAGGAGAGCATGATTAGAATTCCAACAGACCCTGAAAAATTAGAAAGATTGTTTGAAAAAAATGGGAAGAAATTGAAGACAAGTCCAATTTCTGTGCTTGGAAAAGAAGAATCATTTATAGGATCAACTAAGTGGAGAAAAAACTTATTTACAGTCTTATAGGAAAGGAACTAAGGTTTGTAGCTGACTGCAGCTTGAACATGAGTGGACACTGCCACACTCTTGTGAAAAAAATAAAGGGGGAGCAGTAATTTTGAGTTGCACAAACAGGAGCATGGTCTGTAAAATGCATAAAGTATTTCTTCTGGTTTACAACCATGGAAAGGTCTTAAGCTAAGTTCAGGTTTAAGTCTCATGTGAACCAGTACAGAGCAATATAGTGGCCAATGAGAAAAACAGGGTTTGGGGTTGTCAAAAGACTGAGAAGCAGCATGATAGCAGCCTTCAGATACATAAAAAGCTAATGCAAAGCCAAAGGGAGTAATAAGCTCGTGGACAGAACAGAGAGCAAGTGATACAAGTATAACACAGAAAGTTTGGCTAGGTTTAGGCAAAAGGTTTTTTTGACAATAAAGATGGTTAAACACAGATTACAGTAGAACTTTACCTTTTTTTTTGTGGTGGGCCTGTCCAGAATGATAAGAGTATAGTTCAGCATATCTTGGGGTAGCCACAGATTTCTTCTTGAAGTTCCTTGCTATCCTGTTTTGCGATATTCTCTGATCTGTTACTAGAGGCTTTAGGAATCTCTCCAGTAGACTGTTTCCTCAGAGTTCTAGCAGCTATTTCCTGGGATCCTAACAAGTTGCTTGATCGTCCAAAAATAACATTTTAGTTCTCTCTTTCCAATAAAAACAAACCAAAACTTGGTCTGTGGATGGGGGTGTTCAAATTCAGGGGGTGTCCAAATTCAGGGGGTGTCTTAATGAAAAAGTTTCCTATAAAATCTTTTCTAAAACCTCTTCCAAGGTTGGGGGCTTGTGAGGTCTAAAATCTGTCAATGAGACCTGGACAGCTTTAGAAAAAGGACTATTGAAACACGGAAAATACATGGTATGTGAATAATGGGAGGCAACTGAAAGCCAGGTAACCTCTCTGATGATATTAGAAATTAATTGTAGATTAATTGTAGTCTTCCATTGTCCTGATTTAAATGATGGCCTTGACACCTTTGCAAGCAAGTGTCCAGTGAGACTGTGTGTCTTAAAAGTATTTATTTATTACACTGAGTACCTGACCAGTCTAATGTTGTCTTGGCTGCTGGGTTTTCCTGTGTGCAAGCACCAGCCACATGTTTTCAGTGAGAACGACCTTCATTCCAGATTAACAGGAACAAGCAGGAGTGTGTTTGTCCTCAACATTAGTCTTCAACAAATTAAGGAAAAATGACTTCCTGCTCTCACATATCTTTAAAGGTACAGCACCTATTAAGTAACAGGTTAAATGTAAGCTCTGTAAGGTCATAGAAAAACAGTAAGCACCAGAGAACTGAAATGGATGGTACATATCATTGGACAATATACAGAGCATGAGACACATTAGCTGGATGCAGCCAGATAATTTTATTTCTGTAGGCTCTATTTGATTTTAAAATAATACTACAATTCAGTTTCAGACAGCAGGAGGCAGTGAAAAGTGTTCCAGGGCTTCTGTGTACAACCTGCTTGAAGTACTTAAATAAAGACATTTTCTCTAGAACAAATTATTTTCCTTCTGAGAAAGTCTCTTGTGCTAATAAGAAAAACAAGGGGAAACAGATTGCAAGATCTTAATAGGCTTTTTTTTTTCAGTGAGTTCCATGCCAAACTCTATCCTTGCATGAGTTCTTGAAACCTCTCTGATTTCACAGGGACCTCGTGGCTGTAAAAGAAGATTGTTTGGTCTTAAGGTCTAAAAAGCTTCCTTCTGTATAAAGTGCTTTACACATGGAATGGCTGCTGAAGCAAATTGACTAGAATGCTAGTCAGTTTTACACTGCTGCCCTCCCACCTGAAAAGCACTTTCAGTGCCCTACAGAGAAAAGAAATGAAAGAGGAGAGGAAGAAACATGCTTATGCACACACATATAGAGAAAGAGATCTTGAGAAAAAGGGAGAGAAAATGAAATAGCACTGTATGTTGCCTGTCCTACATAGCTGTCATGCTGGATGGGGAGAGGTGTTTTTACAGGATGGAACATATCCGGTGACTGCACATTGAGCTAAATTCAGTTCTTATCTGCACTAGGACATTAGCTTCAAATAGCTTTGCTTAAGGGCCAGCATATTCCCAGGTTACATCTCAGGAAGATGAAGATTTCTGGTTCAAATCAGTTTTCAAAAGATGCATATCTACTTAGTGTCTTGCTATACTGTAGTGTTTAGGGACACATTTTGTACTAATGTTAATCCATCATATTTCTGCCGAATATGTTGCATACCAATTTTGCATCAGCTAAATTTCTAGCCCCATATCATCAAACCAGTCTGTAAGTTTTAATAAATATTGACCAGATTCTTTAGATAAAAGTAGAATTATGTCTTTTGGAAAAGAAGGAGCCTGCCAGCTCTGGCTGACAGGATTCATGAAGCTCAGACTGTGAAAGTCTATTCTAGAAAATAATCTTCAGCATATTTGGTGAAACAGAAGTGCTGCTAATGCAGCAGTTACGTTGGCAATGTGAGAATAGGAGCAATGGGAGGACATGCCAGGAAAATATGTTGCTTATGCAAGGTCTGTATCTTTTGCAGTAAGAATGGTGTAGTGCTATGACATAAGATTGAACAGCTGTTTCTCCGAACATTTGAAAGTGATTGGAATATATTTTAAGGATGTCTTCTGTGTCCAAAAAGCAGCCTGTTTGGTGCTGTTCTTGAATAGTCTGGGTTTATTTTGAGGGATATAACAAACAGGTTACACACAATACAATATGACAACTCCAATTCTTATTCTGTTTAGGTGCAGTCTGAGATGCTCACTATGGTACATACGTACTTTCATCATTTTCTGTTCTGCTGCTTTTACTGATAAAAGTAGGCACTATAGCAAAGGTACAGCAATGAACATAATACTTTTCAGAGATGTGCATCAAGTTTTCTCATTTTTGCCGTTCCAGATCAATTGGGATGACAGAAATTTTGTAAACTGATTTGTCCTTTTCTAAGTTTGGAATTTGGCCATTGCTAGATGCAAAAGTTATCACTGATAACACTAGGAATAAAGTACCTCAATCTTCTCCCCCGCGTTCAAAAAAGCCTTTAGTAAGGTTTAAAACCACTGAACTCATGCTTTTTCAGCCATATCCATGATATTTCAGGTCCTTTTGCCAAATAAGCAACATGCTCCAATACGTTGTCTATTAAACCCAGAATGCTGGAAAAGTTGACATCGCAGCCTGGCTTTCCATCACCACACAGGACACCAAGAAAGAGACAGCTTTGTGATACTCCTTGTATAAAATGCCTTTAAAAATATTGACAGTCTTGAAATAAGGTCTGTTTTCAAGGATTTTATCTGATTTCTGAGCTCAAGAAAAAATTCTGAACCACTTCTCAGAATTTCACATCATTATGGAAAGCATTTTTAAAATTTACTGTTTTCAGATATATTTTCTTTTATATGTAGTGAGCTGTCTGAGTACCAGTTATGGTGGCAGGCTGTGCGGTGTTGTCATTTGCTATCATTTTCCATCTGCAAAAGATTTTGTTTGATAATGGTTCTAAGGAAGCATTACTCAACACAAGTGTTGATTCTGGGCTCCTCATTGGTTGAAGATGAGGAATAGATTCTCAGACACTGTAAGTTGTCACAGCTTCATCAACTCATATGCTGATGTAGACAATCTGACTTAATAATTGTAATCATATACATTTTTTCTAATCAGTAGTGATCTTACATTAAAAATAATGTGAGATTTCTATCATCAAAGCCTTAGTTATACATTATCTTTTAAGGAACACTGATTTGTATGTTTATTTTCATTCGTAAGGAAATGTATAATCAATTTTTTCTACCCAGTTCATTTTAATTAGGTAAATATCTGGGTCTTTATTAATTATGACTAAATCTTTAATTTTATTAGGTAGATATGATCTAAACACTACAGGATCTTGTTAATTGGAACATCTCTTTAATGAAACTTCTTGTTATCCAAAACTTGAACTGTGTGCTCCATTGAGTGTTCTTTGTACTGAGAATTCATTATTTATGAGTAGCATATCCCCTCTGAAACATTTTATAGAAGTTTAAAGTATTTTACACACTAAATTTTCTATTCTGTCTGATTTCTGTCCTCAGTACAGTATTCCTTAGTTTTCAATCAGTAATGAAACTATGTAGGTTCAGTCATACTCTTTATTTTTCATTTGATCTCTCTTCTACTCTGTCACCTTACCATCAAGCAAATCAAATGGAAAATTTCAAGAACACTGATACTTGCATCACTTGCAACTGTTAATGCATGAGATTTGTTTCCATCCGTGTGGATCATACCAAAGAAACTCAGACGTGAGATAGGGGTCACATTATACTTTTGAGTTCATTTGCTATTTCTGTTTTGTATTCTTTCTACCCTTGGTCAACAGTTTTACAGAAAGTGATACGTGTATGATTTAAGAAGTTACACAGCTCATTAACCGCACTATAGCTGACAATCTGACTTCAAAGACTTGTTTCTTAAGTTAGCAGATTTTACACAGCTTAAGATACTTCAGGCCCCAGATGTGTGAAGGAATAAAAAAATGGGAGCACTCCTGCCTGCTCCTATTCCTGGGGCTCCCTGAGGAGCAGCAGTTATCCTTGAAAGCTTCTGTGCTAATGCAGCTGAGAGTATGAGGACGAGACTACTCAACTGCCCCTAGGCACAGCGGAACAGAGAAGGGCTTTTAGAAATGTAGGGAGTTCAGGTAAAGGGAAGGTGCTGGCAGTGATCTTCATCTTAAATTTCAGAGTTCATAAACTCACAAATGCCACAACCTGAGTGGATGTTGTAGCTAATGGACACTTTTCAAAATCTATGTAAACCAAAACCCCTGGGTTTGGTGCAGCTCTAACAAGGATTCACTGAAGCCAGAAGATGAAGTCACTTTAAAAAGCAAATGAATTTATGTGGACTTGTGCCTGAAAGAGGGGAGGCAACTGTAAAAGAGGAATTTCCAATCTGCAGCTGAATTAACCAGGAAAATGCAGTTTACCAGTTCTGGGCTTTCCTGAACCCAGGCCTGTCGCTGTGGTGAAGAGGTTCTTTTTTGAAGGATGAACACCCGCAGAGTTGAGGGAAGATGATTTTTGTGGCTGGCCATGCAAGAGTTTGCTGAGATACCTGTTCAGGCACAGAAGCCTGACCTGTGACTTTTTCTGTGAGTGTTTTTCAGGCAGACATGCTTATTCTGTGATGAATGGAATGTGAAATGAAGCAGCGCAGCATTGCTACTAGCAGTGGAGTGCCTGCCTATAAATAGTGTATTCCAGTCAATTTTAATACCGAGAAGCAGCTTTTATCTCATGACAGCCTCTTCTCTTCTTTTGTCTTCTTCTCTAAACTGCTTCCTCAAAGAACAGTTCAAAAAGATATACAAACACATTAACTTATTAAGTAATAATTATGGTAATGTAAACAACACAACAAATGATAAAACACGTTGAGAAATACATACATACTCATCAAATGCTGAGATTTGCAATAACCTGCTCTGACTGTACTTTTATTGCAGTCATTCAGTGTAGTCTCACCAGTTTTGCCAGTTGCCTTTTTACTGCCATAAAATGATAACCTACAATTATGCTTTGGTCTTCAGCCATACCGTATTACATCACAAAATACCGAGAAGCCATGGTGCATGAGAAGAGCCTAGTCTATCCAAATATTTACACGTCTAACTTTAAATATGTAAGCTTGCCTACCATCAGCATTGTGCTGACTTGAAGGCTACCTTCTCAGAAGATATCTTGACCTTTCAGCTTGACTGTGCTCTCGGCTTATGAAATACATGCATCCTGGTGAGTAAAGAAACTGGCAGCTTGGATGACATTCGCACATCCATCCCACAAGTATTGTTTGTACTGGCAAAGCTGCTTGTGCCATTGAATCTCCTGCCTTGATCTGTGCGTCCTTTTAGGTGCCCTAGCTGAGAAGCACCTTTGAAATTTTAAGTAGAGATATCAACCTCAAAAATACATAAATTGCATGTCTTGTCAGCTAATACCTCTTGCTTTAATGACAATAAAGCCTGCTGACACATGTGGTCATGGCAAGAAGGCTTTCTGCAGTATGAATGGAGCAGCTGCTGCTGATCAAGGAGGGAAATCAATGACTCAGCATTCATCAAAAGCTTCCTCCTGCTGGTCACCATTGCCAAGTGCTGAGTCATCGATTTTTCCTCTCTGCTAGGCGTAGACCGCTCTATTTTCTTTACAGCAAGCTTTTAAATGTTTCCAGTGCACTGTATGCAGCTGTCAGCTCCCATGGGAAGGTCTCAGTGGGAGCACCCCAACACACGAATTGTATTGGGGCTGGGGTATAAATCTCAGCTTAGCCCAGGGTAGCTTTTTCAAAGCACTGAAAGCAGCGTGCCTGACGCTCAGCATGCCTGAATCTACAAATCAACCCATGTACCACAACCAGCATAAATGAGGTGTTCTGCTTGCCATAAACTCACTAAATATTTTTTCTTGTGAAGTGGCAAGTGGAACACAATAGGCATGGCTCACAGATTCACAGTCACTGAAACAACTCCAACAGCATGCACTTGTCATCAAGAAATATGCCTAGGAAAACCTCTATAGCCATGCAGTTTCAGCACAGCATGCTAGTACCCACCAGTTTTTCAGTACTCGGACAAAGAGATTGCCATACATAGTGTGCATTAGAAGTGCTGCCCTTTGATTTCTCCTTTTGAAAAGAATCATCTTTACAGCTGTTCTCTATTGTCCCTCAGTCTTGAATATCTTCTTTATTTCAAGAGACCCTGGAAATCAAAAATAGAATTAGAAAGGGGTCTTTGTCTGCCAGTATTAAAATCTTGTGAGTCATGTTTTCCCAAATCCTTCACAAAATTCTGTCAGAATTCAGCTCACAGCTTCAACTTCAGGAATACTGTGAAGGTGACTATAAACAATGATATTCATTTACAATTTGAAAAGCTCATTTAGGCTGAAATGTGTGATATATTCACATACATCTCTCTTCTGTTTCATTTACAAAGAGCAACAGAATTGCAGAGTTGAACAATAAAGCTTGAAAGCTCTCAGTTCGTTCCATTTTCAAGATGCAAATGAAACAAGTTCTGCAATCTGCAATCCCATTTGTACTTACTGATGTTAATCTAAGAAATAGCATGTTTACAATACTTAAATAGAATATTTACTTTAAAATATCTCACTGTAGCAAAGATTTTCAGACCCGTAACATTGCCATTCTCTTTAGAAACAAGGGAGTATGCAAATAAGTTGTTATTTATAATAGCTGCAGCTTGCTATGTTTGTAAAATAATTATATTTACCAGTTAATTGACCTTGTGTGCACAATAGGGACAAAAATAAAGAAATGATGCATAAAAATTCAGAGTAACACTGGATTGGTTCGGAAAAGTGAATTAAATGTTAATTCTCAAAAATACTAAGCAATTAATTGCTGCTGTAATAAACATTTCTGTTTTAACACTGACAACCATACTGTGCAAACATAATATATTGAGAGTCAAGGCAGACCACTTGATTGCAGTGTTTGCACTGTAATAAGTGTGCTTTTGGTTTAATTTTACATTTTCATCTCAATTGTTCTTACAGGAATACAGATGTTGTCCTATTTGTTGGTCTTGTTAAAATCTTTGTCATCTGAGTGCCAGTGAATGTAGTAACACCTAATAAATTATGTAAAGTACTGCAGTATGCTGTACTTGTATGACCATTTCAATATACTGTAATTGTTTTCCAACACTTCCCCCACAGGTTAGTCTGGCTTCCAACAGAGGCAGAAGTGAATAACAAGCCAATCAACATGCAAAATATTGAAGCGAGTAGCTCAGCACAAAGCCATCAGCCAAATGCGAGCCTAACACATGGCTGCAGTTAGGAAAGTGACTCCTTACACTTGGCTTTCTAAGCTCTGCACGTCTGCTCCCTGTTATCTCCTGAATCATCGTTCTGTTGTTTACTGATCAAAATAAGTTACCCATGTCAACACCGGGTGATTAATACAACTGCAGAAGTGGGGATAGATTCTGATCATTGCAAATTACCAGCTTGCAATCAGGGACTTGATTTTGCTTCAGTTGGAGCTTTGGAGCTGTGTCCAGAGGAACTCAGCCTGAGCCCCCAGTCTTGCCTGTAATGTAGGGATTATGGCCTGATGATGCAAAGTGGCACCTGCAGTGAACAGTGTGGAGGAAACCCTGTTCTAATGTGAAAAGTCTCAGTATTCTTCAGACAGTTTGATTGCATTGTAATGTGTAATTCTCTCTCTGCCATACTTAAGTGGTACACTCCTTTTACTTCAGTGGATGCCATGATTTTGGAGGCCATTTTCCAGAGACATGTAGCCTGAGGCTGAAGATTGTCTCTAGAGCAAACCCAGGTCTGTAATTTACACTCTGGTACTTGGAGGAACTGCTCTTGGTAGCTGTTTTGTCCATTACGTTTCCACTGAGCCCACTAAGTCTGTATGTTTGTATGCTGGTACCAATTAAAGAAGCTCATTTTTAATGGAAAGAGCTGGCAGTAGAAACTGAACTAAGACCACTGGCTCCTTTTAGATAGGCCACTCTTCAAGGATTTTTGAAGGTAGCAAATTTCAGTCACTACGAGCCTTTGGTGGATTTAACCAGTGATTTAAAAATTAAAATCTCTGCATTGTATTACAAATCCCCTAGGGCATCCAGCAGGGTTTTTAAGATTTAACGTGGTTTTTTTCCTCCTTTTTTAGCCTTTCCAGAATTCACATTAGCTCCTGTATGACTAGATGGATATCTGCCCATAATTTGGCTCAGTTCTCAATCAGTCAGGTATTCACAAGTTGGGAAGCACTGGTTTTTACCAGCATAGGTTGGTGCCTTTCTGCGAAACATGTAAAATATTTTTTACTGTATCTTTTCCAAAATGGAATATTTTACAATCCAACTCTAGTGCCAGTACACCCTTATGAAAGGAGCTAATCTGTGCTAATGACTGTGTAAGAATAAAATGGAAAAAAAGCAACACAGGAACTTCTCTCCTCTGAATTTATGGCATTACAGTCCTTCCCATGGCAACACAGATAGTCAGATGGTTAGGTAGCGAAGTACAAGCAGGAAGAAAAGGCAAACAATGACAGAGAGAAAAAAAGGCAAAGAAAGCAGTGAGATTTTCTCTATAAATACAAGAACTAAATGGAAAAGGAAGAAAATCCTTATAAATGGTGCTGTCTACTTGTAAAGAATATCCTTCAGTGTGTGCTCATCTCTTTCTATTAGACTAGCTTGTCTAATATATATATATAAAGCCCTTTAATATCCCATTATACTGTATTCTAAAGCATTCAGGTCTAATACTATTACTCGTAAAGAAACCAAAAGCATATTTACAGAGACTGAATGTCTATAAAGAGGAGATCAAGCAAGTCTCTTGAGAAAAGAAAGTCCCATATCAGATTATTTTGTGAAAAAAATAGCGTGCTCATCTCAATTACAGCACCAATTGGGTTTATTTAAAAAGAAAATAATTCTGGTTTTATATCATAAAATCACTTTAAGCCTGTAAACATCCAATAAATTAAATTTTTAGATAAGATCCATTTTGCAAAAAGCTATTTATGAAAAGCTTCAGATAATAATTAGAGAGGATTTAATAACCTAATAACTGACTAATACTAGCACAGAGTAAGTACACAGAATTAGATCCTTCTGTGGAGTTACTGTTCTACTTCATGTCATTTGGCAGTTTCTTACGCAAGGTAAGTTGCTCAAGCCTATAATTCCTACAGCAGTGAAGGTGTGTAGCAGAAGAATTGTGTTTATAGTCTCTGTTTATAGGTCATAAGTAAAAAAATCTTCAATAATGTTTGTCAGGGTAACTGTCTAGCTGAACCTAATGCAGAAGCCAAATATAATCTTATACTGTAAAGATATTCAGATGTTATGAATATTAACATCTGAAACATAAAAGGAAGTTATGCCACTTAGCATAGACATAGGCCAATTCGGTATTGTCAGTATGGTATGGAATATTAAAGCTTGTATTAACTTTAGCACTCTACTAAGTACTGTGGGTACTCTGCTTAAGTTAATATGAGCCTTTTGTTTATTATAATGTGCTTTGAGCTAGACCTGGAATTCATTTCATTCCTGGTCATGCAATTTACCCCTGAATAAAAATGGATGAAATAGAGAGAGGGGTGATGGTCCAAAACCAGAAGCACTAACACAGCACAAGTTATGTCCCTTAGATCTAACATTACCACTTTACTCCTTGAATCTTTTCTAGGGAGATTTAATTTAATTTTTAAGAACTTCAGGGCAGGTTAATGAAGGTCTATTCCTGTAATAGATACAAGGTATTTAAAATGGGTCAAACCAAAACCCTAGACAGACCACTGCAGTACTTTGGGACTTTAAAACCTTGAACAAAGCTTCATGTGTTATCACCACTTGGCCATTCTTGCTTTTAGAACTGATGCTATCAGCAGTCACTACTGAGTGATACTGTGTTCTGTCATACCTGTCCACTGGTCACAAGCACCAGGAACATCATACTGAAAGACAGCATGCTCCAGTGGATTAACACATCTTGTACTTACTCAATTTCTGTGTATATACTGGAATGTAAAACAGCATAGAAGTAGTTAAAAAAGGTAGAAGAGGAAAAATACAAATAGATGCCTGCAGAACTGTCCTTGAAGTAGTGTATATCTGTAAATTAGGGATCACATCCCTCATAGTGGAACTCTCCTTAAGAAAGAAATTAGAAAATTAAAACCTGTCTAATCAACAGCAACGACCACTTCCATAGGCACTCCTCAGGTGCCATTAAAAAGTTTCCACTGGACCTAGCTATGGTGATACAGCCACAACGGGACAGCTCCTAATAGCTCTAGTTGAAAAGGTGGTGTGTGCCTAACTCCATCTGAAAGGCAAACAATCGGATGGCTATAAAGGGAAAGAGTGAAAAACAAAAGAGAACTTTTAGGTTTTGAACAAAAGGGGGTTTATATATGTATGTATATGCCTGACAAAAAGTTAGCACTTAAAAACCTATATAATAGCATGCATTATATTTTTGGAAGTTTCTTATTGCCACTGCATTGCTATTAAAATGCAAAACAAGTGCAAGCATGTCATGTTTATTAAACCACTAAAAAAATGTTCTGACAGGATTATGACTTTGGTTTCAAAAGCATAGAAATGGGCAGGGAAAAGAAGGGGGAGGAATCAGAAACCAAATTCTCAGTTTACTCTTTTGTGCCTAGTTATTGGAACATGCAGGGTGGATTATATAGTCCTTTGAGATGTCTGCAGGAATAACCTCACGTTTTAGAGTAAATGGTCTCAAAGTACATTGCAAATTTAACAGTTTGATACCAGACTTAAGCACAAGATGACTACAGCTATATCTGAGATTTTCTAGGGAAAAGGTTTACAGCAAGGGAAGAATACGCTCTTTTTCCCCCTGAGAAACTGCAAGAGAACCATAGGTGTGCAGAATGTAATTATGCAGACTGAAATTAGGCCAGTTCTCTACAGCTAATTCCTTGTCTTTTACAAAAAATGCCACAGGATCTTTACTGCCACAGAAGATTAGGTTATCAGTTTTAGGTATCATCTGCAAGTTGGCAGCTCTAGTAGCTTACCCAACAGTGTGTCCAGTTTTCAGAGCACAGGGATAAATCCTAGCAGGGCAACACACAGCATTTCTCCTCAATTCTTCATGACCCCATGTTCCACGTCAGTGGGTGATCCAGTGCCTTCTCATTCCTGCTTTTAGCTTAAAAGTTTCCATTTATTAAATCAGCCCTTCCATCATCATCATTTATGTCCTAGTTATACATTATTTCTGTCATAATACTTCTTCCCAGGATTTAAATAATTATGGCACCAAATACCTTGTGCAATCTGAACAAAGTGACTTAAGCTATCAAAATAGCTTTATCTAAAACATACTTACCAACAAATGAAAGAAAAAAATTATTTGTGTTCTTTTTGTTTTGTTTTGGTGCTTTTAATAAGAGTTATTCAGGAATAGAGCTATTTGGCACTGAGTTCATTCTGGCAATAGTCAAATGCAGCCCCAGTGGATGAAGGAAGTTGCTATGACTTCAGAATGAGCACTCTCTGCAAGTCCTGAAAATGTTCTTCACGGTCCAGTTATTTACATGTCTTCAAATTTTGGATGATATCTAGGATATGTGTTAAGACTTGATAACACTGGGCTTGTTTAACTTTTGGCTCTGCCTAAATCCAAGTGTTAATTTTGTTCTGTTGCTAACATACCTTTTGGGTAACAGACTTTACTATTCTTTAGCTGTTTCTTTCACAAACCTTCAGTCAGTCAGATGTAGCCAGTCCAGCATCATATCTAGATTTTTAATTTGAAAAACTGTATTGCTACCATTTCCTTGCTTCAGAACTGTTAGGTATTGTGCAACATCCCAAAATTGCTCTGAGATCATGAGATAAAAATAGACCGTTGGGAATACAGCACAGATTTAAGCCAGTAACCACACATAATTCTTGCACTCCAAACGTTTCATTGCAGATGCACTTTTTGGGAGAATGTGTAAAAAAAAGGATGTTTTCAAACTAAAGCTAGGGTCATGCTTGGAAGCTCCTCTTCAGAAAGCAAAAGTCTGCTTTGTTGGTGAAGTATGCTAGAAAAGAATGGACACGAGGGAAAAATGAGTGATGTCGAAGAAGAGCTCCAGCTGTGCCAACAGGCTTTCTCCTTCAAGTCCCCACTTCTCGACAGCTCTAGGAGAGCTGAGAGAGGGATGGTTCTGCCTGTCGCAAGCAATGGTAGAGGGCATTTAACTTGTGTTTAAGAAAACATAAGTTAAAGGCCCCTATGCAGCAGAGGTGAAGCTCCTGATTCACATCTCCCTGTCCTATCTGAAGATATTGTCCAGAATCCTGCTGAGAAAGTAAAATGGGAAGCACTGACATTTATATCCTTCGATATAATGTGTAATGACCTAAGTCTGTTGCATGAGCTATGGCAAGCCCTTGCTTACAGTAGGTGTGGAAAAAGGGAATGAGAGGCAACTGCTATTTAGGCATATTTTAGAATTACATTAAAGTTTTGTTTCATTTTGGTTTCAGAATGTATATTGCATGTCAAATTTTGATGAATATATATTCAAGACTGGAACATTTCATTCATACCTTCAGTATTTTAGGTACAAATTTCAAACAGATCATCAGAAATTACTTTGCCAAACCTGTCAGTTTGTGGGCTTTGGACAATGTGATCCTTAATCCATTTGAACCCACTCTTTCTTTGCCTTGTACTCCACTTGCTGTTTGCTTTTCTGCATTGTGCAATGTATCCTTTATGGAATTATACACTTTTACCTTGATGTCGTGTCTGAAGGTGGTTCACAGCATGTAGCAAGTTGAAAAGGTGAACCCTTGTGGGCAGGACACAAGCATTTTTATTGCCTGTCATTTAATCTTGCCTTGGAAATGTGGGAACACTGGCTAAACACAGTACAGCTGCCACGTTGGCTCTCAACATTGAAGTGACACTAGTAGCATATTTAAGACTACATACAATAACAAATCTGGTTTCTGTTTTTTAACATGTGTGTTTTAACTGTTTTTCAAAAGGGCAATAATTGATTCTTGCATTTCCTATTAAAAAGTTGTATTATCATAACTTAATCCAAACTGCGCCCAGCTCCCTTCTCTGAGTGGTCTGGTCAGAGAAAGATGTTTTCAAACTCCTGAGGGTGTTCACAGTGGAGACTTGCTAATGCTGTCTTCTCTTTGCTGAAGGAATTCCTGCGTCTGTGTTTTGGTTTTGTGTGATAATGTAAGGACAGATGTGGAAACACTCCTCCCTTGGATCTCTGGAAGTAGGCTAGCAGCATTCAATCGTTATTACATTAAGATGATTCAAGGCTGAGAATACTGATGCCACCCTTCCCCCACTGCTCTCTATGGACACACAGACACATGCACACAGGCGTGCACACAGAGTATTATCTCTGTTTGCCTTACTAATGTCATTGTGCAATATTCCATTTTCCTCTCTCTTCTTGTCCCCAGGGTCTGTAACAAACCCCTGCTGGACCTTTTATCCACCCACTAAGTCCAGATTAATTTATTATACTCCATCTAGTTTTTGAACTGTTCCTTCTAAATGTGTGATGGGGCTTAGGGCTGTGCAAAGGGGATTCAAGGATAAGGGGAGAAAACATCCTCAGGCTCTAGCTTACAGTGAAAGGTTCGTTACAGTATGAACACCTCTACTATTATTATGCATAGCCATGGAAGATGGTGCAGGAGGAATGACTGATTAGAGCTCATATTTAGCTAAATTAACATCTCAAGTCCATTTTTTTAATATAAATCTGAGTTCATAATAATCTAAAAGCAAATATTTGCCTTTAATATCTCTGATTTATGCATAGAATACAGTGTACTCTTCATTTCCTTCTTAATTATTATTATTTTTTTTTAAACAGCTTCCAGGCAGAAAGTCAAAGCCTGCTGTGTTTTATATTATACTCTGCAACTCATTTTCCTGTTTTTTGGTTTTGTTTTTTTTTTTTAATGAAACATCTAATTAATCCATGTAATCTGAACACTTTCTGTTTAAAATCAATGTGCTAATGAAAAGAACTAAATGAAAATGTAGCTAATTTGTTGTACCTATGAAAGTAATAGCGAGGTAGAAAATAGAGAGAGATAAAAACATGAATACTTTATGCTTAGTATCTAAATGGTGAATCAGACCAAATAATAAGGGTGACTACAAGTGGAAGACGTCTGGAAAAAGTTCCTTAATGAAAGGGAAATTATGCTCCTGGTTTTGCCATCTTATTTTTCCTCATTGCATTACATGAGCTGGGCCTGATGATCTTCCATTTGTACCAATAAAAGTGCTGTTTCTCTTCCAATTGCAGGAAGTCTCCATGTGAGCTTTTTACAGGATCTTGATAAAAAAGCTTGAAAGATTGTTGCAGCTCAGGGCTCTTTATCTTGGGCTGAACACAATAAATGATTAGTTATGTTAGAAGTTTCTTTTTCTTTATCTCTGTCCGACTCAGCATCTTCCTCTAGGGAGAGCAGAAACAAGAGGAACAGGAACCAATTGTGTATTTAGAATTTAAGTGTGTAACTTCAGGTGGCAAAGGCTGCAATAGAGGAGAGGAATTAGAGAAATGTGCTTTTTGATGAATTATCGTCATCACCATTTTTAATGGAATGTTTGTCAGGCTTTTCCATGAAATATCAGCAGCTTTTAACATCTCTAAAATTATGACCTAAACAATTTCCAGTAATGATGAAGTTGAAAATCAATGTAGGAAATATTACCATAGTACAAGTAAAAAGATGCCTCTAAACGGTAATGTACAAAACCTCACAAGGGAAAGCTTACTTGCGTATGAAGCTTTCCCAGTAGAAACATTATAAATCATACATAAGTCAGAGTGTGAATGAGAAAAGGAAAAATAACTATCAAGACATAGCTTAAAATTGCTTAAAGTCTTCATGGTTTGGCACAGACAAATGCAAATAGAGCATGTTTGCTTAGCATGGTCAGCAGAAACATGGCATCTCACTCTGTGGGTACAAGCTTACAAGTCCTGTTTTTTTGAACAATGCATTAGATCCATCTCTCTGCTGTCTTTTGTATCTGCAAAAAAAATCAGCCATAGCACATCAATGTTAAGTGGCTGTGTAGCAGATGGAGAGTCAGACCCATTTTGTCGTAGGAAATACCACCTTTGAGGCAGTGTGACTTCTGCAGCACGGTTTTACCTGGTTTGCCTTACATGGGTTTACCTGGTTTGCCTTACATGGGTTTACCTGGTTTACCTTACCTGGTTTTGCAGTTGAGCCCACCAATAGAAAAAAGGATGTGTGGCTTCCCCTCTGGCACAGAGTTGGTCATTAACATTTAGAGCCCAGCATGAAATCTCAGCCCTGTTGTACCAGTGGCAAAATTCCAAACGACTTAGACAGGAGCAGCAGCCTTCTGATCCCCTGTTTCGCTATCTACAAGATACCATTTGCTCTTGGCAGTGACTCTTTACACTGCAAATACAAATGGGCACATTTTAAAATACCCAGGAGTCTCAATGCTACCAGATTAGTCAGATTCTTTTCTAGATCTAATTTGAAATTAGGATGAGGAATATAATGAATATAAGAATTGATACCATACTATGACTTCATTCGTACCTACACTCAGGTTCCCTTTGTTTTCATATTGTACAGAACAGTAACGAGAAGATTGTTTCCATCCTTCTTCCAGAATTTTATAAATTATATGCTGGATGAGATACAGCAGGTGGCAAAAAAAGGACATGAGTGGCCTGGGAAAATCAAATAACAATAAAATAAATGATGTTTAGAAGAGAAGCTTGGGATGCATTTTCTCCACAAAATCACTCTACTGGATGAGAAGCTGCTAGAGACATAAAGCTTCTCCTGTGTAGGTGCAGATGGGATCTTGAACATGGCTGGAACATGAACAGCAATGCAGATAGTAATGGAGACTGTGTCAGTTTTCCAAGAAATACATCCATATTTATACTGCAGTGTTTTGTAATTAATGCTCAACTTAAAAAACATCCGCAAGATCATAAAAGCAGCTAGTAGTGAACACTGCAGATGCCCGGATTAGTTTGTCACAGCTGAACCCATAATGCAACATTCCACTTAAAAGCTTTCTAAAAGGTAGCAAAGAAAATGAAGATTTGCCATCTAGCTTAATTTTAAATCGCCATCCAATCTTGCACTTGTATTGCAGAAACCTCACATAAGTATCTATAGAAATCTTTTCTGTTGATACATCCTTATTTCAATGTCACTATATCTCATCACTGGCTATTAGTTGCCTTCATCTCCAACATATTTCATGGCAAAAATCATTAAATCAACTATTATATACTACACCTCAGCAGTCCTGTCCATGTCTAATTTTGGAATGCCTTAGCAATAAGTATCCATTTAAAATAAGTATCAATTTTAATATATATTTATATACGTATCCATGGGAAAAAAATAGGCATAAAAAATCCCAATAACACACTATGGAACGTTTTTACAACAGCAATGTCACCTTGTTTGTAAAAGTGTGTTTACATGTGGATTTGCATCACGCGTGCAGATTAGCAGAGTTTATGAGCACGTGGGCTTTTCATGTTTTAATACTTTCCAAGCATTCCCTCTTCTAACTCTTTTTAAAATTAGGCTTTTCCTTTACCTTATATATTGTATATTTAGTAGATGTTAACTACTACATTATATTGTCTTAATAATGACATCAAGCTTTAAAAGATGAGTTAAACCCAGCCATTCCTAAAGCGATGTGTAACATGCACAATATTATTGTTGCTTTGTGGCAGGCAGTTCATTTTTGTCCATCTGGCTGAAGGCAGGTGTCATTTTCTAGGGAATTAAGAGGGGGAGGGAAGATGTAAAATAGGAGGATAGAAGTTGACCTAAAATAGGGAGTTGGTAAGATCTGAGTCACCTGCCAAGGTGGCTCCACACGGAGCCTCCCAAAAAGACTGCAGATGACATCAGAATTGTCGTTGAAAAGGTTCTGTTTTAATTTACACAAGGACAAAGGGGTGAGTACTGGGCTATTTACAAATTCAGCTGTGCCCTATTTCAGTCGGAGACAAAGTCACATTGCATAAAGATAATGCTGAATGCCTGATTCAGGTAATTTCTGACAGTTTCCATTTCTCTTCTCAGCTTGCTTTGGTTCAAAGCAAATGACTTATGGGTGGTTTGGGTTGTGTGCTCTCTAAGCATAGCGCTTGATCAAGTACAACAAAAGCTGGTAATTCTCCTACTGTGAATGCATACCCTCTTTTTATATGAAGAGCAGGATAGCAGAGTTTCCTGATCTTTAAAGCCCTGGAAGAGCAGCTGGCCAAGGCTATAAAATGGCACAGGTGCTGGGGAAAAAGCTAAGGTCTTAGTCCCAGCTGACAGATTAAATAGGTTTCCTGCCCACACAGGTGAGTGGGTTATGTAGTGAGAGCTCCTGCAGAACAGGTATGGAAAGGCCTTGTGGCCAGAGATTTCTGGGTTGTGTAAAGAACTGAGTATTGCTGCCTAACTTGCAGAAGATAGGTGGTGCTGGCTGTTGTGTCCTATTCTTGGACTGAAAATAACAGCTTTTTTTAGAGGTTTTTCACACCAGAATGCTGGTAACTGTCACCCTGCATGATCAGTTTATGTGTCATGCTGTCTGCTCCTGAAGTGCAAGGTAAAAGTGTTCTTGTTGTTGATGTTAACCTGATGTTACTCTATTTTTGGGAAGCTTTGTCATCCTTAATCTACAAAGGTAAAAACTGAGCTGTTTTCCTAAATCTCTGCTGGCATAGGAAATGTCTTTGGAGCTTTTCCACTGCAAAAATGGAGAAAACCCTTACAGATGTTCACCATTGCCTACTGCCCCTACATGCAGTGCTTCAGGGCCTCCCTGTGTGGTGATTTGTCTCTCACTTTCTTTGGAAAGACAAGAAATAAGGGAAATCCTAAAGCATACTGAGCTTCCTTGATTTCAGGTGGAAGTGCACATGTGAAAGATCTTGTCTAAGAGGACTTGGAAAGTGCAGTTTTGGAGAAAATATAACCTGTTTTCTGACTTCACCAGGGAAAAAAGATGTCTCCTTTAAACTTACATATTGACCTTCACTTACTTTTATATTAACTTTACTGATGTTGATTTGGGTCTCTGCGTACTAGTAGTACTTTTGATAGCAGTATGAGTCTTTTGAAGCCAAGCACTGGTAACAGAGAATCACATTCCTGACAAAGTAGTAAAGTTAAACTGTTGAGCGATGGGTTTAATATTTTTAGTCCATTAAAATAGGGCTGCCATATCTTCTCTGTAATACTCCCTATCAAGGTTCAGTCTCCCCTTGAGTGGGGAAACCAAATTAATAGAAGGAAGACTTCAGGAGACCTCTTTAATAAAAGTCATGAAATAAGGAGGATGCTATTGTGGGTAAGGATTATTCTGAGTTTTTCTCCCAGTCGATGCAGATGAGTTCATGTGGCAATGCTTTCATTTTAGGAATTCAAACTGAAATAATTCTGTTTCTTCAAGTTTAAAAGAAAGTGTTATTCTGCTGTTGTTAATGACTGAGGCTCAGTCTTACGCTGAGGCCATGAATTTATTTATGGCTTTGACCTTCTTTCAGCACCAGTTCACTCAGAATCAGACTGATGATTTAATACAGATTATACCTTTTTATTTTAGCTAACAGTCTGAATTTGTTTTATAATACAGTGAGAAGTAGATAATACTTGAAGTCTTCCATAAATATTTATTAAATGTTTGCTATATGTGGGGGTAGAAAAAAGCCACCGAGATGAGCACAAAAATTGTAGTGCACAACCCCGAATGAAGAGTAAGCAAAAAGATTTTAGTAGCTGAATCTGTGCATCTGTTTGGAAGGAAGAATCTTCAAGCAGTCATTCAGTCCTAGTAACAATCCTAACACAATAAATACTCCCCTACTCTTCTTTACATAAAACTTCTTGAAAGTGATCAGAGTTACACAAACTGAAACTTCTCAGAGTTTATGTCCAGGACTAACTGGACAGATGTCTTCAGAGAGGATTGCTGAGGTGATGCTAGGGATAAACACAGCTCCCGCAGCTATTTCTGACTAAACAGGAAATAGCCCAAGCCATACCAGGTCCATGCTTTGTTCTTCTGCAATGTGTCACCTTTACTGAGGATAAAAGTGAGTCAGATACTAAATGTCACTGCTGAAAATACTTTTGTTTCTGTTAAAACAGAAAGACGAGTTTGTAGAAAACATAAAAATATATTAATGTACACAAATACTATCTTTTACCAGGTTTGAAGCTCTATTTTCAGAAGCCTACTTCAAGTGTACCTAATGCAAAATGTTGCAGAATAATCCTGTAAGGCGTAGTTGTTTACTAATAATAGATACTGTAAGCAAAGCTGTTTGAAGTGCTGCTTTACAGTCATCTGCTGAATTGAAAAATCCTTTACAAGTAATTTTTTTACATTTCAAGGTAACAGTTATATTATCTAGGCTTTGTAACCCACACTCCAAATTCTACTTTACACTGGTACAGGGAATGCTTATTTTAAGCACATCCAGTAAAATACATATTTTAAATGATATTTTACAGTTCAGTGTTTTCTCTTAAGCTGAAGATCCCAAAGTGCTCCTCAGATGGAGGTGTTAGCTTAAGAGTAGTCCTATGAGCACTATTATTTCCATTTTACATACAGAGAAAATGAGCAATGAAAAGTGATGGTTTGTTGAAGGTTGCACAGAGGTACTGGCAGTAAGAATAGAACTGGCACTTCTTGCCTTCCACTTCTGTGCTTTAGCTATAAAGCCACTACTAGGCTTTCCACACCATCCTGTGATTGAGTAACTTTCATTAGATCAGGGGAGATTCAGGAATTCTGAGCTAATTAATGCTCTGGCACTTTTCAGACCCTCAGTTGCTCTTTACCTCTGATGGTTCCATAGGGTTCAATGACTTGCAGTGATGTGTCTCTGAAGAGACAACAAAGAAAGGCAAATAAAGGATGGGGATTCACTAACCTTGTCTGACAAAGGTAGGGGCCATGCTCAGAAACATTTGCTTAGGTTTTATAGGCTCCTTACTCTTTTTAAACAGGGTGTGAAAGCCTCTAAGAGGGACCCTGTCATGTTAAAATTTGATAATTTTAAAGCTCTTTCTTATCACCATCCTCTGCACTCCTCTTTGACTGATGACATAAATCACCTGAATTCTCTTTTAGAACTATGCCTTTTCAGTGAGAGCAGGTAATTTTTTCAGTCCCATTAACAGCACTGTCAGTAATGTTTGGGCATCAAGTGGCAGCACATTGCAAGCAATAGGGAGGACTAAGGAACATTCATCATTAAATTGTAATGTCATCTGAATTCTCACTATTACTCTTGGTCTCTCTCCACATGGCAAGGGTATGCGTTCTGTTTACATTTTACTTTGGTATTTTGATATGTTCCAGCAACTCAGAAGTGGGTCATCAGTGATGAATATGTATGTACCTGACATTGGTAACTTACTGTGCTAGAAACAAAATATACAAAATGCAAGCTTTTTCTAAACCTACTTTTTATTTGACAACTTGTGAAGAATAGGAAGGCAGTTTTTAAAATACGATGTTTTCTGGATCTAGGCTTCTAAATATGACTTAAATACTCTCACTATATATACACCACTGCAGGAACTGAATGCTTTGAATGGTTAAGAAAAGAATTTACAGTTTGCTGTTTAAAAATCCAAGCAAATCAGTGTGAGGAACACAGGGATGAAGTAATTTTACAGTGTTAATACGGCTTAATATATAAAGTATTAAACACTGCTGTGGCACTCATAAAACAACACGGCTAATGCTTAAACTTGTTTGACATTGGAGCCTTTTTGCTACTTATATTCCAGCATATTTACAAACTGAGAAGAGGCTTGTTGAATCTTGTTCCATGATAGACTTCTGAAGTATTCAGGCTGGTAGTTTTCAATTACTTCATCTTGGCTGGGATTCAAAGCAGGCCAGCACAAGGGGAGGAAGGCATTCAGCTTGACCAGCTGAAACACAGGAGGATAGCACACACTCTTAAAGGGGAAGAGCCCAAAGACCTGGCTCTTCTTGACATACATCATTAACTATTAATAGAGATTCATTATTTTGTGGATTTGTCACAATTGGCTCTTAGGACAGGGTGTCTACATGCTTTACTAATTATTCCTAACCTGCTTGGAGGCTCATTTGTGAATGCCAGTCATGTATTGCCAATTTACATACTTGGAGGAGGGGGCTGGAGAGAAAGATTCAGTGATATAAAACTATGTTGGAGTTAATGCATTAATGTTTCCCTCAAGATCACCCAGTGTCATGACTTGACGTGTTCTTCTCTGTCCTAAGTAAACTTAACCTCTTGCATCCTTCATAAGTGGCAGGAAAGCTGAACAATTTCCTTGAGATTACTTGAATTCCTTGAAATAATGTCAGTCATTGTGTTAAATGTTAGGATGTTTTTAAAGAATGAAATGATGTATCTATGATAAAGTCCTGATTTACTTATTTTATATCAAATGTCAGTGTTTTCTTCTTGCATAACCTACTTTGCAGTGTGTCAGGAAGCATTTTCCTAACAATCCATAAGGGAACAGAAATCTCTTGTTTGAATACGTATGAGTTTATTATACTCCTTGCCTTGAGATTTGAAGTGATGTGTTTTCATATGGTGAGAGGGTGGGCAAAGCTCAGTGTAGGTGTTAGGGTAATACCATTAGCCACCCATACCTAATCCAAGATGTCATGCCTGACTGTACTGTGCCATCATGACTGAGGTGTCTGTGCTTTGTCATCATTAGGTAGGTGGCTGCTGCGGCAAGATGCCTCTGTTCAATGAATTAACTGTAAAATGAATGTTAGACTTCTGCAGGGGAGGTCTCATGCTGCCTCCTGTGACTTCCCACCCCCCAGAATTTTCTTCCTCTGCTCCTCTGACATGCTGCAACAGCTTTATGATAATCAAATGCCTTAACTGTAAAACTAATACTTTACTGAAAACACACAGGGTTTATTCAGTGCTCAGCTCCTAGAGATCATGTTATTTGGCAATCCTCTCTTTCCTTACTCCATCTTACCAAACAATCTTTAATATTAAAACGCATGCCATATGGTGAGGGAGGCAGGTGTCAGCTTCCTAAGTTGTTTGAGAGCTTCACAGTTCCTCAGTATTTCCTTTACCCAGGTCTGGATTCTTTGATCAGCCTAGGCAGAGTAGCCCTAACATGGACAGTAACAAGTTCTTCCTGCAGGACAGAGTTCTGCAGCCATACTTGTACCCAGGGGTGCTGCTTTCTCAGAGCCAGCTAAATGAAAGACTGCTATAAACAGTATTCCGTGGCTTGAGGCTCCTGGGGATCTTGCCTTCAGTCCTTGCAGCTATTATTTGCATGATGTGGCTCCAAAATATCAACCATTAAACTCCTTGCAACTGCTCCCCTCAGATGTGCTGCGACCTGGAAGTGATTTCAGCCTGACTGGAGAAAGTTTTCTGTCTGTCTTTATTCTCTTTCTGAGGGTGAACAGGATGCTTTGTGGGCATAGTTACTGTAACAGGGCTGCTGCTAAAGACTTGCCCATACAGGCATGCCTTCAACTAATGAAGTGGATTCATATTACTCTTTCAGAGCAGTTCCTATGTTAATCTAGGCAGAGAAGGGTACAGCAGAGCAGGCCCCCTGTCCTACTGAGGAAGTGGTACTTGACCTCATGTGCCAGACACAGAAGATGCTGTGTCACGCTATGTAGGTCCATGTCATGTGTTATGAGCATGTTTGTAGGCACATGGGTGTTGCAGAGGAGGACTACACTTTGGGGAGATTTTGCAGTCCCAATGAGAAGTGGAATAAGCATGTAAAGTGCTGCTGTTTAAGAGCTTCCCAAGGAACTTCATAGCATTTCTGTGGTGTGTGATTGTTTTAGATGTAGCTTGGTATTGATCAAGAGGAAGTTGCTCTTGCCACGTAAACCTCTGAGAAGAGGGAGTCCCTTTCTAGGATAAGCACCAGCAGTGGGCAGCTTTGCACACTGTTCATTTGGGTTCCTATTTATGAGAGCAAGTTTTGTCTGCACTTAAAACTGTTCAGCTTGCTAAGATTGCCTACAAATAAATGAGGGTTTATTTTAGCTGTGATTTCTAAGTATCTGCTGTAATACTGCCTGGGGGTTATTTATCTCATTTATTCAGAAGTGGCTTCTTCTGAAAAAGAGGAGGAGGTGAAGAGCTACGGCTTCCTATGTAGTAACGCATGCTGCGTGTGCATGGCAATATAGGTCTCTGAGGTTTACTGGATGTGGAATAATGCCATTTGTTTCACACTAATTGAAGCATGTGTCTACAAGTGTGTAGTGCAAACCATAGGATAAATTAAGTTCATAAAATCAGGGTACTGCATAACCTATCTTGTTATTAGACAGGCAGTCACTTGCTCAGCACCTGAAAATATGTTTTGTGAAAAAAAAAGCTGCTCTTTTCTGTGCATATGTGTATACATACTAAGCTAATAGGATTTATTTCTGCTAAGCCAGTCTGAGACAACACATAGTCTTTTAGAGCTTTTCAAAATCTTTCCTGTCTGTCCCTTGTGCTTGTGAAAGGTAGCACATACTTTTCAGTTCTTTTTAAATTGTGAGTCCAGAGTAACAAGTGTGAGACTTAAAGCTGCTTCTGTATGAGACCAAGACATCTTGAAGAGTAAGTGTTGTATATTAAGCATGATTAAACTTAATTTGCTCAGACACTGAACTCTCCGTAAGAAGGTTTACATATTGTGTAGTTTCAAGAGACAGCTGCTGAGATGAGGCTAAATCTGGTCACAATTTGAAGCAACCTGAATGGTACTGGAAAGAATGGATATGTCTCTGTAGCTGGCAGAGACGTTCAATGCAATATGTAGGTTAGCGTAACGTGCTTGCTAGTGTAACTTGTCATTATATTACATTTATTACCATGGTGTACATGAGATCTTATAGTTGATGTTTTCAAGAAAGGGAATTAATGCATCTTTGTTATCTGAAGATTGATTTCACCAGCCAAGACAAATGTATCTGTGCTGTTGACTTTGGGATCAGAAACTTACAGGACACTTCTGCTGGTTTTGAATTGAAAATATTTTTTTCAGTATGTTCTTTATTTTCATTGCCATGTCTACAGCACAGCTGAGATGTATTGAGCTATGCAGTGGGCAGGAAAAAAAGATGAGGGACTTAGTTATATTCTAGAGATATCAAACCGTTGAGAGAGAAAACACTTTTGCTGTATTCCTGATTTCTGCGGACCACTGAGGCATCCATGCATAGGCTTGAAAACAAACAAAAAATGGAGAGAAAAAAGGGGGGGAACCAGCCCCAAACACATTTTCTCTCTATCTGTACGCTTCAGTGCATAACAAGTAGTCTGTGCTTTTTAGGCATGATTCACAAGGCAGATTCATGTGCAAGTGACTCTAGGTACAGCACTGGGGGTGGATTTGGATCATGTAAGGCTAGTGCAGAATATGGGAAAACATCTTCCCCGCCCTGCTCCCCAGTAAACAATGTTGAATCAAAAGGTTTACATTGCAGTTTGATTGTTAACACACTAAGAGACCTGGGTCAAACTAAAGGTCAATTCAATCTTATATCCTTTCTGCAATAGCAGTTAGTGTCTGGTACTTAAGGAAAGATGGTAAGAATGAGGATAAATTGAGACAGATCAGCAAACACTAGCTTGGAGTAGAGGTAGTATTTGAACCATCGTGGTCAGAGCAGCCAATGGGGTTACTCTGTCTTTGAACCTATTTACACATAACAGTAGTCTGTGACAGTGAGGTTCCACAATTTAATTGTGTACTGAGTGAAAAAGTATTTCTTTGTTCCTTGTTTTAAGCTTCCTACCTAATGGGTACCCTATGAAATTATTGGGATGTGAGGGGAAAAATTACTCATAGGCAGTTTCTCTGTTTTAGAACCCTCCAGCTTATCCATACCTTGTTATGACTTTTCCAGTCTGAAAAATCCTAATTCTCTCTGTGTAAGAAAGTTATTCTATACCTTTAAGCAGCACTGCTACCATTCTTGTTATCTTTTCTGTACTTTAGAAAACCAAAATGAAATAAGAAAACCCCAAACAAGCACAAAAAAACAACCCACAAACAAAAGCAGCCCATAAAAATAAAAGGAATGATTTGAATCATCTGGAAGAACTTCAACTCAAAGCAAAAGTTAACCCAACTCCACTACTGAAAGGTGACAAAAGTTTAAGCATGAGAAAATAGGTGCTGTCAGGTGCTTGCTTTCAAATCCTAAATGATTGGTCGAAAGTGTTAAAGATATTGTAGGTATTTCTCTTGGCTAATAGAAAATAAAACTCAAAGGTTGATGAAACTCAGAATGGAAGTTGTTATCAACCTGCTGTATGAACTTTTTACTGTTTCGCTCTCATGCATTTATATTTATTTTGAGTGGATTGATTGCAGATGCTGATAAATGATCTGCTGTCAGTTGTAGTCCATTGTGTTTGTCATCAGTGCAAGTTCATTGTAGTCAGTGATGAAATTTCACCTGCTGTGTGACAGAAAATAAAATGCACAGTTGTGGTTGTAATTAGGGTTGAAAATCAATAGTAAAAGATGTTTTAAAATTGAAAAAGACAGTAAAAGAGAAAATGAGGAGAAAACTGTGAAAACAGAATTAACTGGGGACAGATAAGATGAGTGAATGCAGAGATGCATTGGAGAAAATGGAACATTAATCCGAGGTGGAACAGCTACAACCACTTTTTGCAAGAGGCTTCATTTTGAGTGTAAGAAAGCATGTCTTTTCTAGTAAAAATCTCTCTTCCTGTGATGGTATGTGCATGTGTGTGAACAGAAAATGGAGCTGCTAATGGTGCCTTAAGATACTCACATGTGTTTTTTTTCTGCTTCACTCCCTTGGTGGCCACCACCCTGGAAAATTAAGGGCTTTGGATGAAACTCACTAGAATTCAGGAGGGGATGTCCCTGAATTAATGCGAGAGCAGCATGTCACAGTACAGTTCACAATAAAGAATGCTGCACTGTTTTGTGGGGGTTTATTTGCCTTAAAACTATTCTTCCATGGCCTTTGAGACAAAGTATCTGGGGGTTTGGGTATGACCAGATGGCTGAGCACTGAGCAGTCGTCTTCTAAGTTGCTCTTAAAAAGCACCTGTACTAAAAAGGTGGAAAATTGAAAACTCTTGTTGGCTCTGCAGGGGATGACTTCTGTTTGGTTTTGATGGAGTGGAATATCTTCGATTATTGCTGATTATGAAAGGACTTATTACTGGCTAGGGAGTAGAAAAGGCAAAGCATTTCATTCTCTGCTTTTCTTAGCTTTCACCTCAAGAGCATCAGCTTAGGAAATAGTGCATCAGGATGTCAAAGAAATGCTCAGGCAGTTTGTGCTTTTCATTTTGTCTTTCTCTAAATATCAAAACCACTTGTCACAGAAAAGACAGTCTTTCTCTTTAATAAGACTCTTTCCAATACAAAGCTAGCACAAGATGACAGGCAATACAATAATCTAATTAAAGCATCTTCTGTGTAACACATAAATGTGTGAAATATTTTCTCCTAAATAAATAGCCTTCAGGAAGGTATGTGTATTGTGGTTACTTATAAGAGCATATTCTTGTATAACTTTGAAACTATGTCTTCTACATTTTAAATAGTAACCAACAAAGTATGATGAGATGGCAGAATAGTTTAATAGTGTCCTGTATCTGCCCAGAGAGCATGAAACAAAAACAATGCAAGTTGCTTATGAGGGGTAGAGCATTTTATCCTATCGATGTAGACAATTCTGCTTCTGTTTGGCAATTCAGTGCTATAACACAGAGATAAAAATGAATCCTTGCAGAGTGATATTTCCTAGAAGTTCTTGTTGGAAATTGTTTCTGATGTTGTTAGTTAAGATTTACTTTATGCTTAAGTTATCAGACATCAGTTTCTTTATGCACAAATCCATAAGAAAGTAACATCTCAGTGGTATCAATGAACCTTTTTTTGAAGGGACAATAAATCTGTCAAACAGCTGACTTTGTGGAGCTTGGGCATATGTCATATTAAGCAAAGGTATTCAACAAATAAAGATTTTATGCGGCTTTTGTAGAAAGGTACAAAGACCGGTGATGTCTGATACTGCTTGTAAAGGGGTGTACAAGAACAAAAAAAGAAGGCAGACTGCCTACCCACAAAGAGCAATGTTTGCTTTCACATCTGGGTATACAGGCTTCTTAAGTCAAGCATGTGTGGAACTACTCTTAGAAATAAGCAACATGCAGTGGGACTCCCTGCCACTGCAGATCAGTATTACTTACTATGTAGAATTATAAAGGTGTGGTTAGACAAGTATTGTAACTTTTGCATACCTGTTTGTGGGTTTCTCTGGTTTACATGCCTAAAAAAGCCCCCTTTAGTTACAGAATGGAAACAACTT
The DNA here is from genome assembly GCA_026283785.1 of Coracopsis vasa. Taxonomy (NCBI): domain Eukaryota; kingdom Metazoa; phylum Chordata; class Aves; order Psittaciformes; family Psittacidae; genus Coracopsis; species Coracopsis vasa. The sequence continues at coordinate 33,017 of JANHGB010040681.1, read as the reverse complement.
CAAATCCAAAGCTTCTGTTGACTGCAGTGAGGTGGTGGGTTCCAGTATCATTTGAGTCAGTTGGTCCCTTGTACATCTGTGCACATCCCTTGCTGCAAGACAAGATGGGATTGCATTCTCAAGCTGAGTATTCAACAGTCTACAGCACTGCTTAAATGTAGATCTGAGCCTATTCTCAAGTCCCAGCTTGTTCATCGTCAGTCTTGTTTATGCACAAGTCTATGTTAAAGTGTGTATTTAGGCAAAGCTCCAGAGCACACCCAAGGGCACCAGCCCAGCCGCGCTCAGCTCCACAGCAGAGGCTGGAGCTCATTTGTGCTGGCAGGATGGGTTGGACACAGTGGGGGGAGCATGCTTTACCTGCAGTCCTCTCCAGCAGCACACATCCTGCTGTCAGATGTTCTGAAGAATCGGGAAGGTGGGTTACAATTGAGCTATTAGCCAGCAACATGGGTGGAAAATATGCGTGCCACGAACTCCATCATGCTAAACCCTATCTTTTCACCTTTTAATGGTAAAAAGGCAGATGATAATTCTGTGCATCTGCAAGACTGAAGCTCCAACCTCTCACTGCACTGCAGGTTCCACAGCCCAGTCCTTCACTTTCTATTGAAAGTAACATTGGCAATTGGTGAGAAATGCATTTGCTGTGCAAAACTTAACTCCCAGGTGGTATGAATTTGAAAGTGATTTAATATTTCAGATGGTAATAGTGTTCCTTTACCCTGAATGGTAAATGGCCTCTATTATAAATAGGTAGCATTTAACATTTACAGTTTTTTAAAATGTCAGGATATAAAAGCAATGGGAAGGTTGAAAGAGGGGGAAGAAATATTAGCACTGTATTGTTTACTTAATGTACAGAACACAGCCCTGTAAAACCTTGATAGAAGTGTAGACTCTGCTATTTATAGGTAAACAAATTAGCTAGCCATATCTACAAGATCAATTGCTCAGACTCAAGTTGAAAGTTGGCTTAAAAATCACAAGGATTTAGAAATAATATACTTCAATTTTCTATTCTCCTACCTTTTGCTTAATTTGAGGTGGTTTTGTCTTTTTTTCAGGCTCTTCTCTGTCACTAGAAGCTCTTGAATCTGATTGAAATTTTAAAGGAAAAAAATAAAATAGTCTACTACAGCACTTAGAGATTAGGATTCCATTTTTTGGTTACCAATACTACTTAGATAACGAAGCTTTGAATTAGTTACAAAGAGCTGGGAACTTAACATTTTCAGGGCAAGAATTAAGTGGGAATAGAAACAAAAGTACTCAGTAAATCAAAGGCAGGGCAAGTACAATCTTCAAACATCTCAAATGCAGGCCCAGTTCCTCAGCTGGTGTAAGCTGCCATAGATCAGCAAAGCTTTCGTTAGATGAAGAGTCCTGGCCCAGTGATCATCAGCCAGTCTTGATCCAGGGTAAGATTTGTATTGTGTTTCTGCTTTGCAAAAGGAATCCTAGGAAAATTACAGTGTCTTATTAGGACCATCATAAAGATGTTGGAGGCGCTGAGCGCACTACACACATCCAGAATAACTGTTAGATGTGAAGTAATGCTGATCTTATGGCAGTTGCTGTGTTCAGTCCCTCTGTGGATGTGGACATTGATCATTGCACCTACACTGCACTGGTGAAAGGTTTCGAGGAGTCTCTGACCAAAGCTCCATGTCTTAAAACAGGATAAACCTGGATTCAGGCTACAAAGAAGAATCATTTTAAGGAAAGAATCCCCTTAAGCAATCTAGGAGAGAAGTTTTTAAGTAACTGATACAAAGTCTTAGGAGTAGATAGGGTTTATGCCTCCTCTCTGGCTGAGGTCATGCTGAGGGTTTTTTATCCAAATAAACACTATCCTGAAATGTATTTTCACAGTTTTCTGTAAGCCATAAAGCACATAGCAATAAGCTTCAATGACCTTATCATCAGATGTTTCCCTGCAGAGGGACAGATACCTCTTCCAGGTTACAGCACTGAATATATAGACTGTAGGGTTTTGTTCTGAGCTGATTTATGGGACAAATTAACATGTAAAACTGGGGAGAGGAGAGAGTTTTCAAACAACAAGCCCCTCTGTTGGTGTAAATTAAGATAAACCTGTGCATTTCACAGAGACTTCTGTGAGCTAAGGATCTGTTTCACAATTTAAACATTATATTGCATGATAAGGGAGTATCTTGTAAAATATTCTGATAAATTGCTTTTTAGGCTTAAATATCTCTAGGAAAATAGGAGGGAACTCCAAAGGCTACTACCACCCACAAGGGTTGGATTTGTAATAAATATTTCCAGGCAGTTGTGCTCCTAAATTCAATTACAGTGGTGGCTTCAGTGTAGATCCTGATGGACAATCACCCACATCATAAAAAGTGCAGGTCATTTGCCACAACTGAGCAAAACTGTCATTTTCTGCCTAAAAGAAGCTGGGGCTAAGCTAAGGCAGAAAGAAAATAAATCCTCTGTGACTCAGAGAGAGAGCGCTTTTTTAGGTCAGGTCAAGAACAAAGACATTGGCGGTGCAGTGCTGAGAGGCTTATAGTGGTATATCCCTAAGGACAACTCCCGACACTGATAGGAATTTTTTTCATGATGGGGTGAATGGGTTTTGAATGGATCTGTAAATGCCCTGAAAATAATCAGTTTATTCAATTACCAATTTCTCCTTTAAATACAGAAGGGTGTTTTTTTACCAAACATGCTGTTTAGTCTCTGTAGCAGGAGGAAAAAAGGATAACTCTCAGAACAGGGACAGAGTAAATGCTCTGGGGAGGGTGAGACTGGGAGAGAATGTTACCGCTGCCCTCCCCTTTGCCACATATGCACACACACATGCTCTCCTAGCACTCTGCAGCTGCAGTGCTTTCAATATTGAATAAGGGATAGAGTGGCCTTCTGCCTTTGAGTCAAAGCGTTTGCTAGTAGTATTGAAATTAAATTATAATCATGCCTCCAAGTTCAGATTTTTGTGTAAGTCTTGTTATTTCTGTGGGGTTTTGCTTGCAGAATTAAGCAGCTGCTTCCCTAATTCACCCAGGTTAAAGTTTTGAATTTTTACATTTATTTTTTTTTCTCCCCCAAACCACTGTGCTTGGGTTTTCCTATCAAATCCCATCGTGCTCAGTAGCAGGAACCATCTCATGGTGCTTATGCAGTGGATCTGCATGTTAAAGGCTAATACTAACCTGATGAGAGGTGGTATAATCTTTCCCAGAAAGAGAAGTAGAAGAGAACAAGAAAGCACGATGTGTTTGCTTGTTTTAGTCCGAGAGCTTTTAGTCCTTGGGGTTTGGATTTATTTCACCTTGAAATGATAATTATTTTTTAGAAAATAATTTAAGAGAGCAGTTTGGGGTTACTTGCTACATTAACATTGATTTTATTTGTTTGTTTGGGTTTTTTTCCCCTCAAGTGCTGTTGTGGACTCACAGTTGTATACATGGAAACCTTATTCATCCTTCCATTCTTGAACAGAGTTTAGAGCTGACCAGTTTCAGGATTGGCGATGTGCTCCTTTTCCTGCCCAAGCTGTTCCTTCCACACAAACTCTCTGCTTCCCCATAAAGCAGGAAACTGTCCTGAAGGCTTCCGTGGACCTCATTCCAGCACTGGGTCATTAGGAATAAAGTTCATTTCTGCTCTTCACTTCCTCAGCTCCAGAGAACTGTCACAAAGTCCACAGACTGCAAATGGCCAGTGGAAACCTGACTCTGTGGAGATGAATGAGGCCAGCGGGACTGTTCTGGCAAACAAATGTGCTGGTACCCCTAGGAGAGAAGGGACCCCTTGACAAGTCCTTTCGCTACTCTACCTGTCCATGAATCCTTCCATTGTAGCTGGAGGATCATGTAGTACATTGATCTAATATAAAATAAACCTCATGGGAGTGAGATCTCCTCTGTCCCTGTGGATTTCCACTG